>VZRJ01005907.1:0-301455 GCA_013397565.1 Ptilonorhynchus violaceus | reverse complement strand
AAAGGAAAGGAAAGGAAAGGAAAGGAAAGGAAAGGAAAGGAAAGGAAAGGAAAGGAAAGGAAAGGAAAGGAAAGGAAAGGAAAGGGAAAAGAGGAGTCAAGCTCTATATTACATTCAGGTTGTTTTTACATATTTTTCTTCTTGACTGTGCTCCATTCAACTGACTTGTTTCCTCTTCAGCAGCTCCCCGCTGTCCTGTATTTCTTTATTCTTTTAGAATGAGACCATAAAAATAAAACCAATTATAAATGAAGGTATTTCCTCTTACTTTCCCATGTCATAAAATCATGGAACAGCTAAGGTTGGAATAGACCTCAAAATATCCTGTGGTCATTTTGTGGTAAAGGGAGTCTAGATAGATTATGTGTCACCACATCCAGTTGCATTTTGGAAACCTCCAGTAATGGGGAGTCCACCACACCATTGGGGAGCTTGTTTCAGCGAATTATTGTTCTTGCTGTAAAAACTTCCATTCTTAGATCAAGATAAAATCTCTCCTGGTGCAACTTGCACCCCTTGCCCCTTGTCCTCTCCATGTGGCTCCTTGTGAGAAGAAGGCTTCTAAGTACTGGAAAACTGTGATGAGGTTTCTCCAAGCCTTCTCCTCTCCAGGTTGAGAAGTCTTTCCTCATGAGGCAGCTTCTCCAGCACTTTGATCACCTTCATGTCCCTCCTTGGACTCTCTCCCATCTGTCAATGTCTTTTCTGAACTGTAGGAGCCAGAACTGGACACACTGTTCTCAGTGAGGCCTGACAATTTAGTAATTTTCATCAATAATCTGACAAGAAACTCCTTCTTAAACTATCTGTTAAGGTCCAAAGGAAAGTTAATTCACTAGTGTTCTTATGTAGTAAAACCTTTTAATTCAAACTTATTAAGTGAATTTTGATTGAAGATTAAGGAATATCACATATAAGCAGGGTCTCGATTTTCCTAAATTAACACATGATGGAAGGCACTGTATTAATTTAGAACTTTCATTCAAAGTTCTGTGTTAATTTTGTAAATTATTATCTCTACATATATTGATATTCCCTGAAGTCTTAACAGAAGAAAACTTATAAAATTACTCTGTTACTAAATCTTTGTGAAGGACTGAACATCTGTGTTGTTAGTGTGAAAAACTGTGAAAATTATAGCTTGGTATTTTCAGAGGTAATAGGAATATAGCAGATGCCTGAATTTCTTTAGTGAGCTGATTGATTGTATATTCTATCTGCTCTATAAACATCAGTCATAACGTGCAACATTTCTATTTAGTTCTATTTTGGAATTTCATGCTATTCTGACTCCGCTTCTGAAATATTTCTTTATTTCAGTTTCCACACAGAATTAAAAAAAAATATATTTTAGTCAATAAAGACAAATTAAATTTTATCTCTCAAACAACTACTAGTTATTTGCCTTCTGCCCTATTTACAGCATGTGCCCAGGAAACCTCCACTGATAAATGCTGTCAGAGATCCAAACAAAATACCCTCCAGCCATATCACACATAAGTAAAATTTCTCAACACTTCAGTGAACTTGAGGTGTCCAGAAACTCTATTTTCATATTTTTATTTTGATATAAAGCATGTAATATTCTCACCAGGTAAAAAAAGCAAATCCAAAATCGTTGTATTCTCTCTTAATTTATTTTACTTTGGTACATCTGCCTGATTTTAACTCAAAATGGAACGCCTGTTTGGAGATTAGATGGTAGTGACCCAACACAGCATTTACCTTGGCAGCATTAGGAGTAATACAAAAAATTATTTTCACAGCAATGAAGTGTTCTTAACCAATTTTCACAATGCATTAGGCCCAGGGAGGTTTTTCTTTAGTATCAGGCTAAAGGCTCTTCCCAAAGAGAAATAGGTTTTGCCCCTATTTCTCTGCAGAAGTGAGAAAAATTCTCATTTCAGTTGGAGAAATCAAGTCTTGCATCACTGAAAGAGGAAAAGCTAAAATAGTTTGGTGGAAAGATGAATTACAGCTATAGTATTCAAAGCCATATAGGCAATCTAAAACAAAAGAATTGTAATTGCCCAACTGAGTTGCTTCAGGCACATATGATTGTGGGGTTTTATACTTTGTACAATTTCTTCATTAAATAAACTCATTGCCTTACGCTGACCAAATAGAAAGTTCAGAATTTGAAATATGTCATTTGTTTTAGTGCAATTGTCTATAAAAAGCTTTTTAGCAGCAGCTTCTTTTTTCAGACATTTGAACTACAATCTATACAACTCCATGCTGACACTGACACCATCACTAGGGAATATGTTCTGGTACTATCCAAAGATAATTCAAAAGTACTTTTTCTAAATTGTGTGCAGTTTTATCATTAAAATTATTGCCAATGAAACCAAAATGTGGTGCTGTGAAGAGAACATCTCTTCCATTAACTGCAGTAATTGTAATTTGCATGACACCTTTTACTCTCAGATGTTACACAGATCACGCCATGGTTCACTGAGGTTATCAGGTAATTAGGCTTCCATTTTCATGTTACGAGTGCATTTAAGGGTCCAGACAAAGATCTGACTATAGGTACTGAGCACACACAAAAAAATACAGTTTCTGCACGAAGGGATTTACAGACTGTAAAGGAAAGAGAGAAAATGGAACAGAGAGATAATAGTTGGAAAAAAGTGAGCAAATGCTCATAGTGGGGCAGAACCAAGAATAAAATCCAGGTCCCCAATACCAGACTATGCTAATCTTGCTCCTGTCAAAAAATTAACTGTGAGCTGCATCCTGTATAATTGCATCCATGCTGCTAATACATAGAAACATATACATTAAACACATAGATTTAGGACACAGAATACTGGGTACACATGTATTGATATTTTCTGCAGCAATGGTGTTTTATCACCCGTCTTTATACTTAACATATCTTTCTTGTTTTTATCACACCCAAACCTTGACTTTCTGAAAGACAGATTTGGTGATATGAAGGTGAGATCTCATTGCCTCCTGAAGGTCTGTCCTCTGTACATTCAAAAAACCCCACTTACATCAGAACCAGCAAGGTTCCTCAAAAAGATTGATTTATGATAATATGATGTAAAATAACCTATAAAACTGCCCTCTAATCAAGGTCCTCTTTGAAAAACCCCTGCAGCAAATAGTCCTTTCAGTTCTCAGAAAAATAAAAATAAATATCTGATTGTCTCCCTCACCTAACATTCCACTGCAAGCAGAGATACTGAAAATAAGACTTTCCATCCTTAGAAAACTCAGGAATTTTGAATAATATTTCAAACATGAAAAAAATCTAGACAATATTTCAGACTTTTATCTTGTGTAAAAAGCCTCAGCAAAAAACATATTTCAAAAGTAAACTGTGTCAAATCCTTTTCAGGGAACTAAGATGTGGACTGTTTGTTTTCCTAGAAAATAAACACGTGGAACAAATTATCCATTTTTTTGGATCTTTAAGGACATACACATTTACACATTGCACACAGGTTTATGTCAAGTAACTGTGTCATATGCAGAAGGACTTAGTATGCTGTTATTTAGAACATTTAAACCACACTTCTAGCTTTGAAAAAATCCTCATGGATATGGATATGGATATGGATATGGATATGGATATGGATATGGATATGGATATGGATATGGATATGTATGGGCATTAACTTTGAGAGCACAGGTCAAGTTTATCCTCAGCAGCTTCAAAACCAGACAGTTTTATTTTACTCATAAAATAAGTTTCCACACTGGCACAGAGAAGACAGCAAATTCAATATTCCTGAAAAGATTTTCTCACTTCCAGATGGTGTTGGCAATCTTGCCATTGTATTTCCATACAGAACTCTCAGTGGTGTTATTGTTAAGTCTCCCCTCTTATACAACCTTCCCAAATACCAAAGATCTGAAATAAATTGCTGGAATAGGAATCTGTTCCACTTCACAACAGCTAATCCAGCCCAGAGATCTGTTAATTCCTTTCTTCTTCCTTCCTGAAGACGTTTGTTCACATTGTCTAGAACTACTGTGTCATTCAGGGGTGTTCTGGAGGCAGAGTTTGAGACCAAAGTTGCCTGTATCACTTCCTTTCCAGAGATCTCAAAGGCAGCTTAGCAGGTCTTGGGAGGGTTCTCTAGGAAGCCTTTCAATGAGCAGTGGCATAATTGGTGAGATTATTAAAATTATTTCTTCATAAACCACAATTACAAAATGCTTAGTTCTGAAACAAAATGTTCAGAAGCTCAAATTATTTTTAGGAGTGCATATCTTTTCAGTGAGTGATAATTTTAAATTTCTTATATTTTCACATATGATCATTGTCTTCTCAGTGCTTGAAACTTGCCTGTGAAACAGATATAATTGTAGGAATACAACATATTAAACAAACTTCTGTCAAACAGCTGTTGTAATATATTTCTTAAAAAACCCAATGTAAGAACTTTTGTTTAAGTCAGCATATAAGATTTAGTCAGAAAATTGAAATGTCTTGAACTTTCTGGTTACAGATGTAAATTTTTATAAGCTCGAGGATTTTATTTTTACTTTTTATGTATCACTTTTGTACTTTAAACTGATCAAGAGAGAAATGGGAAATTGTAAACCAAATTAATACTATGAATATTCCCAACAGATTTCCACTATGTTATTTAGCACAGATGTTTCTATAATTGTGATATATAAGGAGAATTTTGTGTTAAATTATCCCCAGAATTTTTCATTTTTCATCTGTGGTGAGGTAGATACAAACTGGCCCAAGGGGGAAGGCATTTGGGAAACTCTTCAATCAGTTTTAAACACTGAGTTTTCCCAATAACATTATCTAGTTCATCATGTAACTTAAACTACCAGGATAGAGATTTGTATACTGGAAATTGTATACATGAATCTTATGTACACATTAACATAAATACACACACAAAAACATGGATGATTTCCAGAGGAAACAGCCAAAATACCCTTGATTTTAATGATTTTGCTACTTCAGATCAGAAGGATTCACTGTCAATGTGCCTGGGGCTTCAGAGGAGAATACAGTAACAGCCCACAGAAGTCAGGTGATAGCTCTGCCTTGGAAAAACAAATACCTGTTATTTAAAAAAAAATATATATCAATAAATAGAAAACCAAATACCGCTCATACTTTGTATCACAAATAGTGTATCTATACAAGCACATTTGGGACCTTCCCAAAATGCAAGGAATATTTGAGAAGTCACCCCCTCTTACAAATTGAATAATTTTTCAAGATAAGAAGTGATTTAGTTGTGCAAACTTCATCACACTGGACTCCTACACTGCTTTTTACTCATGATCCTTCCTCTCCTTATTTCCCACATCAGTGACATTCCTCAATGCAATTTAGAAGCCCCAGACCTTTTTCTTGCTGATCTCAATTCTGGATCTCAACTGGAGTCCAGAAAGGAGGCCAAGGCAATTTCACCAGAAGAGCCAATAAACATGTCTTCTTCAGTAGCCCCTCACTTTAAATTTTAATTCCATGTCTGTCACTGACTTCACACATATTTCCTTGAGAAATTGAAGGAGGAACTTCCAACGTTAGAGTTTGCTCTGCGAGGCAAACACATATCTATGTACAGCACTCTCTAAGAGTCAGATTCTGAAACATTTAAAGTAGCAGGATGTTCACACACTTTATTGGGTTTTTACATCAAAAATCACAATTTGAAACTGTAGCAACCAAAGCATTTCATTATTAATATCCCTACTATCAGCACCATAGCCCAAATTTCTGAAGATATCAGCTGTTTGCTTTGGTAACTAATTCAGTTTAAGATCAGTGCCAACTCATAAATGTTTCTGAAACACTGCTCAGCAATTCCTTCAGGGAAAAAAAAAATGGCAGTAATTACATGTCAATGGGATTCATTAATATTTGCCAAGCAATACTTAAATATTGTGTTATTTCTGTCTACCAAAATAATTTTGCAGTTTAACCATTACAAAGACTAAGTAGGATTATTTTACAGTTTACAGACTGAATTATAGAGTGTTTTATTTGACAGACCCAGCAAAGCTTCCTTTTAAAAAATAATTATTACTTAACTGTTATTGCAATTAAATAGTAATCATTCCTTTTATCTGTTCAACTAGAAGTGGAAATATTATCAGCACACTAGTTCAAATTATGCTCCACTGTCTTAAGGGGCTTAAGAAAATAAAGCAGAAAATATTATTTAAATAGGGTCAAGTTTATGAAGTTTAAAGCATCTGAATTATGGCAGCAACTCAATGAAACTAGAAATAGCACTTTCATTCTGTTTGCTGGAATATTCACAGGTAACTGCAGTATGAACACTGAGGCGCTACTGAGGGCTTATAATACTGAAACTATCTTCTCAGTTTTAATAGAAGCACTATTTATGAAGAAAATTGTGTAGAAATTATAGGAAAAATCTTAATCTAAATTCTGTCCATGTTTACAATGTGGTAGACAAAAAACAAGTACAGGAATAAGATACTCCATATGTTTTATTGCCCAAACAAGGCAAACAAAAAATAAATGAAATAAATAGGCAAGGATAGAGTGGATTAGGCAGTGAGTGTGCTTTTAAGAGTGTTTCCAGCTCGTAGTGCCTCCGTGACACTGCTGCACTGGTGACGATATATCCTGGTGGTGGGGCCCTCACCAAGACAGGATTTGTGTTCCTGCTGTGCTTCCAAAGAGAGGTTTCTCAGTGGTGCTGTAGGGGTTTGGTGTGGGACCACAGACCCCCAGAAGATTACCATATAAGGTCTGAAGATCTGTGATTGGTTGGATGACCAAAAGAACACCGTGTAAGGAATGAGACTGATCTATAAGTTATAGAAGGACTGAAGGTGTGCGATTGGCTGGCTGACCAAAAGATTAACATATAAGGAATGAAACGGGTGGTCAAAAGAAGGTATATAAACTGCATGTTCTCGCAGTAAAGTTGATTTTGTTCGTGCACAACGTTGTCCATGTGTGGATTTACTTGAGCCAGGCAGGGTCCGTGTTAGGAATCGCCAACATTTTGGGACGCTCATTCCTCCTGTGCCTGAGCCCTTTAAGCTGTTGCTCTGTGTTGGCTCATGCTCTGTGATACCATCAGCACAGCCAGAGCCATGGGCTGCACTCCTGGCTCTTGTTCCCTGTACCCCACCTTCAGAGTGTAGCATCTGCCTCCTTTGGATTGGCCCAGGACAACGTGGGCAAGCTCCCAGGGCTTGGTTTGTCTTGAGCAAGCCAGGCAGCCACTCCATGCTCCCCATGGCACAAAACGCCATGGGCACCAATGTACATCAACCACTGGATGAGATGAGCCTAAACTCTGCCTGGATCCCATGTGTCATCAGCCTCATCCTTCTTATAACTCCTCCCTTTTTTTGTGCATAATATAGCTCCTCCACAGGTTGTACAATTCTGCAGTCAAGCAGATGTGTTTGACTGCAATTAAACCACCTCTTGCTTCTTCCAATAGTCATGTATAAACTAACAGAAAAAAAATATATCTAAGAGCAAATCCTTCCCTTCCCTTTCCTTACTGAAACACTAAGGATGCAGGATGCAATTTCCACCCAAGTCAGTGTGATCAGCACTGTGCAACTTCAACGACAAATTTTTTGAAACGTGCCAACAACCCCTCAGGCCCCACCACCATTTGATTATCTTGCCTTTCTTCTTAATTTAGCAAATGTTAGGCACTGGAAAATATCTGATCCACACTCATTAAAGACACCAACCAAAATTTGTGCTAATTAACAGTAATTTTGTAGTAATCTTTAACAGAAACAGGATTTAAATAAACATCTGTGCTCAGCAGTAATTCAGAAGTTAAGAAAAATGTTCCACAAGTAGAGCTACAGGATCTAAAAGAACTTTGATTACAGCTAATTTGACAAAGGAGTTGTGACAGAATACGGATTCCTTGAAAAGAAGCCTCCTTTTTCGCTCCCTGTGGAATTAGTATGTTATAAATTGCCTTGCCTGGCTATTAGCAAATTTTTTTTTCTCTTAACTTGAAAGAAGTTTTCAGGAACTAATGGACCTGCCTAAGACAAACGGGCAGGACTCCAGCCTCTCATCTGCCACAGGTCAGAGGGATCAAATTGCAGTGTTTTCCTGCAGGACGCCATTGAAGATTTGCAGTTCTGAAAAACTTAGCTCCTCACTGTGGGATTTGTAAAGGCCCTGGACCCGCTTCTCAGAGATATTCCTACAGGAAATTCAACTCAGTTAAAGCACTTGCCACAAAAAAAAAAAAAAAAAAAAAGGTGTTGCTGCAAAGTGACTAACAAGTAGACCTTAAAAACAGGAAAGCAATCAAGAGGAAAGCAGTTTTAAAAGAACAAATGTTAGATGGGACCTTACCTTATTTTTTTCTTCCCCGTGTGAGTTATTCATCTTTCTGCCACTTGCTTTTTAGGAAATTTTCACCGTAATCTACATAACTTAGAGTAGTTAGGAAATTAGAAAGGCTGGTTTTCAGATTCTTTATAAAGTCTGTGCCAAGGAATATGGATCTTCAAAGTTCTTCTTTCTCACTCTCTCATTACCCTCTTTTTCCCACTGGAGAGAATAGGATTCATGTATCTTCTGTCATTCAATCTTGCAGTTTTCCACCAGAAATGACATATAACACCATTGCCACTTATCCTGACCAAGTAAAGAAAGCAAATTGTAATGAAAGAAAATTGCCAACCAGTCCTTACAGTTCCTGCTATCCCCGTACTCATAAAGTAGCACTCTAGGATCCCATGGATGCTGCTTGGACGCCTGTGGTTGTTCACAGTTTTTTACAGCAGCAGAGGTTCTCTGCTCTTTGTCCCTGCTGCAAGATGCTGTCCCTGGCTTGTCTTTACTGCATATATTTTACATCAGATGTCAAATATAAACAGAGTTTTGCTCTTCCACTATCTGGCTACATTTGATGATTTTTCCCTTCTTTTCCTGTGTTTCCAGAGTGCTGTTGAATGCAATATTTGGAAGTAGACGTCTACCAAAAAGGCACAGAGACTAATTAAAATTTCATAGTTGGGAAATCCAAATTGTAAGAAAAATTTAAAAACAGAGTCACAAAGAGCAGAAGATAAAATTGTACTACAGTTCTTCCTTCTAGTTTTCTGTACAAGCTCAAAAATTATTTACAATGCAACACTCAAATAAAGATTGTATTTCTCAGTGATCGACCAGGGATGCAACTACATTCTGAGTGCAAAACCCTGAGTATGAGGGCTTCAGAGATGTGTTGATCTGAAAATATAGCACTCGTAAGAGAGGACAGAAAATACACCCCGACAGATAATAGTATGCAGAATATATTCAAATTTATTTGCAAGCTAAGAAATAATGCAGCAAAACTAATGTCCAGCTTTACATGGTCTAGAGAATCAGAACTGACTATATTTTAAACTGCTGTTTAAATTCTAAGAAATAATTTTCAGTAAAAATGGAATCAGAACAGATATATACTTACTTTTAAAAACAAAAAAATCAAAGAAACAGGATATTGGTGAATTTATTACAGATGTTTACAGAGTAAAAACTCCAAACCCGAGGTCCCCAGAAGCCCTCAAAGCAACACATTCCATTTCTGTGAACATACTCTCTTAATATGAACATCAACCTTTGTATAGGCAGGAAAAGTTTAATTAAAATTAAGGAATAAACCGTGAATACTAAAAAAAAGAACAGTACTCAAATTCATGCGTTTATTTCTTAGTTCGAAACCTACTTGTTTGTAAGCAACTTGGACCAAGACCAGCAGATGCCTATAGAAAGAAAGAAAAATATGGATCCAAGTATTTGCCTGGTTTTGGTCTAACACCACTTAAATTTCTTATTTTGGAAAGAAGTCTGAAAGAAGAAAGAAGCTGCCTCTAAGAAAATGCCAGATTGAGTTTAAATTCTTGAAAAGTACGAAAAGATGAAGGGAAATGAAATGTTGCGACAGGGAGACCCTTCCTAACCCTAACCCAAATAAAAAAAACAAAACCAAAAAAATACCCGGCTCCCCCGTGTGCCTAACCCTAACCCTAACCTTAGCCCTAACCCTGGCTGCCCAGTGTGCCTAACCCTAACCCTAACACTGAGTTATCAAGGTCTAATTTAATCTTCGTAAAAATCCATTGATATCCTTTCATGCACTGTCAGGAAAAATGCAAGATAGAGTAGATGTGACAAGAAGTGTCTTTATTGGAATCAAAACTCTTAGCTCACATGTTCCCTAATTTAGGCCCCAATCTTGCATCAGAAACGTCTTCCTAAATAATTTGTTTCGGGATCTTATGTAAACAATGAGACTGAGTTATCTATAAAAACATTTTCTAAAAATGAGTATTAATCAAATGTTCTTCCACTGTAGGTTTTTAATAATGTGAAAATATAAAAATCTACATAAATATGAACACATAAAGCTTAACATATTTTGGAATATCCTAAAAATGTTACCTTTATTTAACTACCATTGATGCTTAGGGGCACCTCAAATGGCCCAATGTATGAGTTTCACATATTAACTGGACATATATGTGAAACCAGATGGTCTATATCTCAAAGATGCTGCAGTATTAATTCTGTTGGATATATCTGGTCAAGATGTGGAAGTTTTCTGTAAATGTGTCTGCCTGTGTGACTGACATGTTTTGTGAAATCTGATGAATTATATTAAAATTGTTTGGAAAACTTGTTTTTTCTTTATTCCCCCAGTAGAAAATTCATCTACTGTTTACACACAGAATCACGAAAAAAACTTCAGGCACATCAGTCAACTACATAGTTCTGAAAAAGTTGTATTTTCATGGACTGCAGTCTTTCAAAAGGGATTGGACTAATACTAATGGAATGGGTGAGAGCACTTACTAAGTCCTCTGTCTTGGGTGCAATCCAGCCTGCTCTGAAAGCTTGTTTCACAGTAACATCCTTGTTTTCAGGGCACTGATAAAAAGTCTTACCTGATGATATGAAGCATTTTTTTATATTAAAATGTTCTCTTTTGTTGTTCTACCACAGAAATTATGTTGAGTATTTCAATTTCCTTGTATGTTAGTGTGTTGGTTTTGCAGGGCCTTGTTTTTTTTGGTAGCAGGGGGGCCACAGAGGTGGCTTCTGTGAGAAGCTGCTAGAAGCTTCCACCATGTCCAGCAGAGCCAATCCCTGATGGCTCTAATGATGGACGCGCTGCTGGCCAAGGCTGGGCCAATTAGAGATGATGGTAACGCCTCTGTGATAACAGATTTAAGAAGAAACCAAAACAAAGTTTGGGAGTAGTTGTAATTTTCCAGCTAGAGAGGAATAGGAATGAGGATATGTGAGAGAAACAACAATGGAGGCAGTGAAGAAGGAGGGGCAGGAGGTGCTCCAGGTGCCGGAACCGAGATGTCCCTGCAGCCCGTGGTGAGGACCATGGTGAGGCAGGTTGTGCCCCTGCAGCCCATGGGGGTCCACAGGGGATGCAGAGATCCACTTGCAGCCCATGGGGGAGGTGCCCACGCCAGAGCAGGTGAATACCAGGACGCTGTGATCCAGAGGAAGTCCCATGGAGAGAGAGGCCTTGCTTCCAGGCTGGAGCAGCCGTCCTTGGAGGACTGCACCCTGTGGCAGAGTGACCCACGCTGCAGCAGTTTTGGGAGGACTGTCTGCCCATGGGATGGACTCACGCTGCAGCAGTTTTGGGAGTGCTGCTGCTCATGAGTTGGACCCACGCTGGAGGAGTTCACAGAGAACTGCCTCCCATGGGAGGGACCCAACGGTGCAGCAGGGAAAAGACTCCTCTCCCTGAGCAGTGGAAAGAAGATCTTGGGTGATGAACTGACCAAAACCCCCACCCCGTCTCCCTGCACCATTGGTGGGAAGGAGGGAGGGGCTGGGGGGAGACAAGGGTGTCTTTAAGGGCTTATTTTACTTCTCATTATTTTACTCTGATCTTATTAGTAATAAATTCACTTTATATCATTAAGTTGAGCCTGTTTTGCCCTTGAAGTGTTTTCTCCCAGTCCTTATCTCAACTCATTAACTCTTCGTTAAATTTTCTCTCCTCTGTCCAGTTGCAGAACAGAGAAGAGTGAGTGAGCGGGCTTTTCGTGGGTGCCTGGCATTTGACCAGTGTCAAACCACAACAGTTAGATATAATTGTATATCGAAATTGCTGTTCCATTTAGCTGACAGATATTATTACATACATGATATAGATTACTATAGTTTCAGTGAAAATTTGAACGAATTTAAACACAGAGTTTATGTTCTTAATACGTATTTTAATTGTTTTTTTATTTAGAAAGGAGACAAGTTTGGCTGATTTAGAGGAATAAAAACTGAAAATTCACAAAATTAGTGAAAATAAAGAATAATTAGCACAAGATATTCAATAAAGAGATGTGTTTCCACTTGCCAGTTGAACTTTTGTTCACCTTTAAGATACAGAAAAATTTTTAGTAAACATTTGAAGTAGCTGTGGCTTAGACCATATTCAATATTTACCCCTCAACTTCTATGGGAAAACCCTATAGAAGGACCAAAATGATTACACCACTTGCACAAAACTGGGAAAATGTAGCATTACTCATCAGACACATCCTTCTAAACAAACACCATAGAGAAGGATTAAAAGTCTTCAGCATTTCAGCACATGCCTGTTGGAATCCTTGATTGTAATCCAGAGGGCAGGCCTCCAAAGGACTCAGTCTTGTTGGTATTCCAGGCCACAACTAGCCCACAGAAACAAATTCAAGGCTAATGCTCCTACTGAGGGGCAGAATGTTAATTATCAAGGTGGAAATTTTTCATTTAACATCTCTGGTTTAGTTACACGCTGCCAGATGAAAAGCAGTTTCCTGATGGATTGAGACTGTGAACCAAATCCCAGGTGACAAAATCTTCAGGATTCAAAAATCATACCTAATCTGGATGATGACTCCTGTGGAAGGAGCGTGGCTCAGTGGAAGCTGTACCCTTTGTCTCTCAGTTGTAACATTTTGAAAGGCTTATACAGAAAAATGTCTTTAGTCTATTATTCCAGTATTGCTTTAGAATGTCTCAATGTGAAGCAACTTAAAAAATGTCTCTTTCTTAATATTGCATAAAAAACCAGAAAATTGCTCCTTCTCCTGACATATATTAAGGATTTTGGTTCCCCCTTCTCCTCCCTAATGAAATTGCTCACACATCTTCCTCAGAAACATGCTTGCAGATATTCGTAACTAGGAGAGTCCCCTGTCCTCTCCACCTTGTAAATTGGATAGGCAGAATGTTCAGGCTAAGCCCTGAGCACCCAGTGTGTCCATCCATCAGTCCATCCATCTGTCCATCCATCCGTCCATCCATCCATCCATCCATCCATCCATCCATCCATCCATCCATCCATCCACCACCTATGCTCTGCTGAAGGGCAGGCTCCTGGCTCCTGATCTCTCTACTGCAAGTTTCAGATCTCATTTGACTGCCCCAATGTCTTTCTGAAAAAAATACAAGGAAAGTCCAAATATGTTGCCCAATAGTCATGGCATTAGATGTAACCTCAAGCCTGTTACATCTGTAACCTCTCTCTCTAGCCTGTTCCTGTAACTGGAATGGTAGACCTTCTCCAATGACTCTGCTCCTTTCTGAATCTCCCCCTCAGACACTGATTTCTTCTGCCTTCATGTGTTTTGAATGGTAGAAAATAATAAAGAGGAGCCTTCAGTCTACAGAGTGGCTCCTTCACTCTCTAAATCCCATTTAAGAGCAAGTGAATTTATCAACTCTGCCTCACCTCTGGAAACTGGCAAATTGCAGCAAATCACAGTTTTTCTTAATACTAAGCTTTCAAAACCTGCTGCCTGTCCAAGTTCTTTGGTCCCTCCAAAACCCTTTTCTGTACCAAAAATGTGCATGATCAGGATTTGATGAATGTGATCTGATTATTAATGCAGATATATTGAAGACTTATAAAATTGTTTACAGAACTGTTTCTAAAATTAATGCTTAAAAAGAGCAAATATAAATGAGCAATTTGGTGAAGCAGTTTGGAAAAGATTGACCAAGTAACAATTTGTTCTTTTACCTTAAAGAGCTTCAGTTACCCCTGAAGCACATCAAACAACAAAGGTGTCTTCAAAAGCAAATAGGAATAGACATGTTTTTTCCTATAGCTATAAGTTAAGTTGGCCAAGTGAAAGTTATTTCTCATCTGGAAACTACACAGGTCAGTTCTGCATCCAGGCAAATAAATGACACTGAGGAAATGGATGCTTAAACATCATTCAACATTGACAGTGATATTTATGGACAACTCATGACAGCAGCAGGGTGAATGGACATTTGCATGCATCTGCTTGCAGACAAAGGCAGTGAAATGAAGGGAAAGGGCAGCTGTGGTGGAAAAAGGAAAGGAACAATGACTGGAAAGCATTTTTGAAAAAGAATTTGAAGAACTGAAAAGAAGGAATCTGGTGTGTATTTCAGGAAAGAAATTTCTAACATGGTCTGTAACCTCAGCCGCTCAAAGCAAGTACCTGTCAAACAGATGGGAAAGTGGCTGTTGTTAACAGGCAGCTACAAAGCAGAGTTTTAAAGAAAAACAGTTAAGCAGCCACACTTTCAGTTAAAAAGATAAATCCACACATCTCATTGGAAAGTATTTAGCAATGTCAGTGCTTCTACAATGTCCTGATTTGTAAGAGGAATATATTTTATCAGTGCATTACGGAAGGAAGAAAGTTACAGAAGCACCTTTGGATATGCTAGGAACGTGCAAATATCACATGCAGTGATCTAGCAGACAAAGCAGACTAAAATTTGGTTGTTCAATAGCTACTACTCCAAATAAAAAATAAACAGCAGTAATTAAATAAGGAAATAAATGAGTGCATCCCTGATATGCAATTTTCCTTTAACTCTTGTTCTTAGATGTAATTTATAAAAGTGCTAAAGACTTCAGAGTAACAGGCTGCTCTAGGATTCAAAATATAGCATTAAATTACACATGACTTCCACAGCTTTATTCAGATCACTTTGTCACTTGCATATCTCTCTATCTTTTCACTTTTCTTTCACATTAGCCCTGTCTCTTCTGCTTATGTTATAATCTCTTTGTGACAGATGACATGTTTGTTCATGTTTGAGATCTGGCACAATGAGGCTGTAATCTCTACTGCATTACACATAATACAAATGATAATTTCAACTCTATCTCTTCTATTTACTTTTTCCTGTATAATCACACTTGATTGAAATCCTGCTAGCAAAAATATTGACTCAGACGAATAATGTCTTCATTTCAACGCTCACTCTTTTTGTCTCACTGTCTGTGGCCATCTGAGTGGCATTTAAACAAAAACCACAAGCACACCAGACATACCACTATAAGTAGATGTCTTCCCAATTTGACATGAAAACTTTTGAGTTTTTTTCTTCTAAACAGTAGTTACTCCCTTCATATGTGATGATGTGAGGTAATTCATGCCCTTGTTTCAATCTGAAGACATAGCTCCACTAATTTTGGATTTTTTCCTATTCCTTCCCTGAAACCAGTCAGTGCCATCTCTCATCATCCTGCCCAGTTGCTCTCAGGCTACCCTATAGTTTTCAAGGCTTTGGTAACTTTTGCCCTATAAAAGGTCCCCTGAGGCACTCTGGCATTCCAGCTGTCCAGATATTGCCATTCCTACACTTTCTGGTGATGAAATGCACCATGTAAAATCACAAAATTATAGAATGATCAAGGCTGGAAAAGACCTCTAAGATCACCGACTCCAAACATTAATCCAGCACCACCATGTTCACCACTAAACCACGTCCCCGAGTGCCACATTCACACGTCTTTTGAACTCTTCCAGGTATGGTGATTCCACCACTTTCCAGGGCAGCCTGTTCCAACGCCTGACAAACTTTTCAGTGAAGATATTTTTCCTAATATCCAATCTAAACCTCTCCCTGGCGCAATTTGAGGCCATTTCCTCTTGTCCTGTCTCTTTTCCTTGGGAGAAGAGCCCAAGCCACACCTGGCTACGCCCTCCTTTCAAGGAGTTGTAGAGAGTGAGAAAGTGTCCTCTGAGCATCCTTTTCTCCAGTCTGAGCCCCTCCAGCTCCCTCAGCTTCTTCTCATCAGACTAGCTCTAGATCCCTCTCCGGCTCCCTCCCCCAGCCCTTCTCTGGACACACACCAGCACCTCAATGACTTTCCTGCAGTGAGAGGCCCAAAACTGAACACAGGGTTTGAAGTGTGGCCTCACCAGTGCTTGAGTACAGTGCTTGTTTTTCTTCCATCCTAATACTTTTTGCAAAGGTCAGGTGAGGTAAGTAACATTTTTATTTCAAAAAAGGATGAAATTAAAAATTTCTTTGAAGAAAAACTTACCTGTGGATGCAGTCATTTTTCCTTCGTCATTCAAATATTTGCCACGCTTCAAAGACTGTATTACTATATGCAAACACAAGGAAGTTGACACGAATATGCTACCAGAAATCAGACATTTCCTAAGCTTAAGAAAGCCCTTTTTTCCCTAACATGACTTTATTATTTTTTCATTAAATTCAAAGCAAGCCATATCAACATTTATGATTTGCAAGTGTAGAAATATTTCTGATACCCTGAAAAATAAACATGTTTTTATTTGGAAAATAAACACATACACTAGCCTCTTAAAAATATAAAAAGGAATGTTCTCATAAAACCCCACATTCTTTGCAAACTTAAATCATCCACAGAAATAATAGCTAGAAATAAGCTTCTGGAAACTTGTTGCTGATAGAAATTATCTCATGGAAAATAAAGAAATTTATTTTGAAATTTCAATATCAGAAGAGAAAATGTGTGACATTCAAAGGGTGGCTTTGTTTTAGACTGATTTTGAGAGTACAACACTATTTGGTGAGGAAGCCTTGAACTGTGATTTTTGAAAACATAGCAGAAATAAATGATAGAAATTCTCAAAAACTGACCTTTTTGTTTAGAAATTTGAAATATGCAATGATGTTATGGGAAAGAAATTAATTATTGCCATGGCCACAAGACTACAATTCTTTTTAAAGGATGAGCATTGTCAATTGCTCCGAGAAGAACTTCTAGAAATATGGTTTCATTCATGTTGGATCTGAGGGAGTGAACTTACTGTTTGACCTTCCATGAACTCTTGTGCTTGATAAACTCACATACATGTTCATTCAAAAATGCAGTTAAATAGAAGCACGAGCATGTTTAAAGCAAATTAGTAGAAAAATTGGCATGAAAATTAAGTGAATTCTTCATACTAGTGAAAAACGGCCAAAGTCAAGGTCAGCATGTTTTGAACTTCTAGACTTTTATATTCGTCCTCATTGCACTCTTTTAACTCTTTTCACAACATGAAAGATCCAGTCATGTAAAAAAGGGAAGTTTTGCTTCACAAATGCACTGCTGATCTGTTCTGATAAATTAATGTAGGTGGTCTCAGAAAGAGTTTCCATAAGAGAAAGGGACTGCACAGATTTCACTGCGACATGGGAATCTATTCATTTAATTGAAACCAAACCAAGAAGCAAAGACTTCCCTTCGAGGGCAGACAGAATTTGAGGAGTGCTGTATATAAACCACACCATTTTTATTTATGTCAGACCTTGTCACTCAGAGTTTTAAAAAGCTTAATTATTCCAATTATTTTTAAAAGCCTTTTGGCCTTTTTTGAAAAGGTTTCTGCAAGAGAATTCTGAGCAACCCCATGTCAAACGTCTGCCTGTTATTGGCATCAGACAGAGATAGGCAGCTGAAGGTCTAAATACTGAACATGTCAGGCTGCAAAACCTATCACTGGAAAAATCAACAGACTTCACCAAGTGTGTGTATTTCACAGTTAAAATTTTATATAAAGAACTTGACTGCATTTGCATTTCTGTAAACTCAAGGGCGTAATTTTATATATGTACAGGTTGAGTATCTGGTCATAGACACATGGGGAATTGTTTTTTTAATACAGCAAAACATTCCTTGCCCCAAATGCACAGAGACCACAGAGTGAAAAAAATATTCCAGTATATTTTATAAGAGTCTTGCTTCTTCTTCATATTCATCTGTTATAATAACACTGCTTATCATCAGCAAGTATTGCAAATGGCATCAAAATAAGGGTGTTAAATGTTTCTTCTTTCGGCATAGCCTGACAGTAATGAGATAGAAGGGGAAGATCTGATATCAGAGAATCATAGAATTACAGAATGGCCTGGGTTGGAAGGAACCTTAAATATCAGCTCATTCCAATCCCCCTGCCATGGGCAGGGACACCTTCCACTAGACCAGGTTGCTCAGAGCCCCATCCAACCTGGCCTTAAACACTGCCAGGGATGGTGCAGCTACGGCTCCTCCGAGCAACTTATGCCAGTGCCTCACCACCTTCACACTAAAGAATATCCTCCTAATATCTAATCTAAACCTACTCTCTGTCAGTTTGAAGCCATTCCCCCTTGTCCTGTCACTTCAGGCCCTTGTAAATAGTCTCTCTCCATCTTTCTTGTAGGCTCCCTTCAGTTACTGGAAGGCCACAATTAGGTCATGGAAGTCCTGAAAATTAAGTGCATCTTTTAATCCTTCTCAGGAGATTGCTATGACAGTTATTGGTGCTTATTTGTCTAAACCCACTTTATGTAGTTTTGTCAATTTTTCATTATAAAAAAGGATGTAATCATTCACGTTTCAAAAATTATCAAGAATCAAAGATGATTTTTTACCCTTTTATATACAAAGAAAGGAAAAATAATGCATAGTTATCTGCAGCAAGTCTTCACTTTTTCTCATCTCAATATATAGAAGAACCCAGAAAGGAGAAGAAAGCAAGTGTTTAAATTTTGGCTTGAAATTTTTAAATAATGATTCATTTATGGTTTTTATTTTTTGTTTTAAATACTTATTATTAATTTGAAAAGCATATACTGGAAGAAAGCAAAATCAAATCCAGAAAAATATTGGTTCCTATGAACACAAAAGTCATTATGAAAACAAGAGAAATCTTGGGGTTGGAAGGAAAAATGTGATCTATCAGAATTTAAACTGTGCAGAAACAGAGCATGCAGTGGCAAAAAAAAAAAAAAAAATCAGTGACAGATGTTTTTGAATATAATATAAAAAAATTGTGTCCTTCAAATGAACTAAAGCAGTAATACATCATCTCTACTTGAATGAAGACAATAACAATAAATAGTTGCATAAAAAATGCACAAGAATCAAAATATGGGGATTAAATGTTTAATAAAAAATGTGCAAATATCTTTTATAGTAGCAAAAATGCATCTTGTAGCAGTGGGAAATACCACAGTCCTTATTACAGCAAAAATATATGAAATTTTAAAAACAGGCAGAAAAAGACTCTTGGGAAATAAACAGATCATTGAAGTGAATATCTCAGACTACAATGTAATTGAAAAGCAAAAATATTCTTCTCAAAAATATATTCCTAAGGCCGAAACTTCCCACTACTTTGTTCAACAGTTTTCTGACTAATTTGGTATAGTTCTGACTTCTCTATCAAATAGCCAAGTATTTGTGTACATGCTAATCTTTAATGACATGGGAACAGTCCAAGATTCAGTTGGTTGCTCTCTCTTGGTTCCAGTTATTCATATTTTTAAAAAATATTTTGCCGGCTGGTGACATAATCTTCTCTTTATAAAGCAAATGTGAACCACGAATAAAAAAATATACATATATGTTGCAAACAGGTCAAAGCATTTTCTCTGTTCCTTCTCCAGTTCTAATGTCTCATCTAAAGCTGTGCACAGCCTATAACACTGTGTTCCCATGAAAAAAAGTGTCTATTTATTAAGTGCTGCCTCCAGAACCAGAGAGACTGTAAGTGTGAAAAGTTTACAGTGTTATGCCTCTCATACATTTCTGTCTCATAAGGATAATGTCTTTCTTCAGCTGTTTGGAAATCAGATCTCAAGGACTGGGAAAATCCTAGGATATCTCTTACACTGAGTTTATAATTACAAGACTTCTTTTCCTAATATTTTTGGATAATATTAATATTTTATTAGTGTCTGGTGTTACAACAATCTTTGAATGGTTATCTAAACCCCGAAGAGCCACACATTTTACATGATGAGAAAAAAAAAAAAAGCAATTTTGAGCTCAGGTTATTTTAAATTTATGCAATGATGTTTCTATAGTTACCCCTCTCCCCTTTTTTTTTCTAGGAATGGAAAACATCACTAAGTCGTTCATTGTGGTTTATTCTCCTGAAAGATTCTAACATGATTACAAATGGATATTGAGCATTAGTATTACTACATTGTGTGCAGAATACTCTGCTTTTTGCCTTGTTCTCTTTAATATGTAATGTTTTTGATGATACAAACTGATTAGTTCTACCATAACACTTCAGTCAGCATTAGAAACTGATGTACCCACAAAATCCTCCTCCTCTCCTTCAAACACTTCCTAACAACTTTTCCCTTCGACTAAACAGTACATTAATTCCTTTATCTAAAGAACACTTTTAAATGTGAATAAAATGGAATTATAAAATGTAAGCCACTGACCTTTCCTTATTTTTATATATATTTTCTTTTATTCTGGACATATCTTTAAATTATTATACTCACCAGTTACTTAGACACTATCATGCAGCTGTGAGTTTACTACTTAATGGCACATTAAAAATGTTCTCTGGCTGTTGCTCCTAAAGTCAATATAATATTTCTCAGTGCCATATGATAACTACATTGTATTCCTGGAGCCTCATTACAAACTTTAATGGTGAGACATATAGATAAAATATTTTGGCAGGTATTAATTTATCTTACAGAGAAAAAGGCTAGTATGTACAAGTTCCTATGAAAAATATTTTTCAGAAGACTATCATCCATTTCAAACTAGGAAGAACAGATTAAAGACTTAAGGAGGAAACTGCATGTGAGGAACCAGTTCCGTTTTAATCTGTCTCAACATTGGATTGTGAAAGCTGTGTGGGGGAGGGGCTGTGCTTCATGCAGGAGGCAACTGGGAGAAGATGGAGGCAGGCCCTGTCTCTAGGGAGACTCTACTTGGCAGCCAGTTCATGCACTTGGCAGTCAGTAGGAGACCACGGAGGACACTGTGCCCTCCAGAAGGGTCCTCCAATCGAGTGGTGAAAGATCTCCACCAATGGATTGCAGTGGAACGTTGGACTGGGCCAGCGGCCGTCTGTCAGCGAGCAGCCCCTGGGACGAGCCAGGGGGTATAAAAGTAACTGTGGTACAAGCTCTGTTGCTCGCTCTCTCCCTCTTCCCCGCTTTTGGTCCTTTTTGATTTTTGAGTCTTTTGCTGGACACTGCTGGACACTTGACCAGACACCTGCCCTGCCACCTCCCTCTCTTGCTCAAGCCTGCGTCCTGCCCTGCCACCTCCCTCGCCTGCTCCAGCCTTCGCCTGCCCTGCCTCTCTGCCTTCCTGCCCGACGCCCTGCCTGCCTTGCTCCTGCCCCTGCTGAGTCACCTGCTTCCAACTGCTTCGCCGATCCAGCCCGCTGCCGCGATCCCGCCACGACCCTGTCCAGGGTCCACCTGTCCAGGGTGCTGCAGCTCCTGCCCGAGCGCCCACTCCCGTCGTGTCCGGCCGCCCGTCGCCTTGACGGCCGCGCCTCTCCGGAGCTGCGCAGGCTCCCCGGCCGGGAGCGCACACTCCCCCTGCCGGCTGGACCGCGACAGCACACCCCGAAGGCTCTGGGGGTAACGCCCACTTTTCCTACCTGTCTCGCCTCTCCCTCTCTCTCTCTCTCTCCCCCCCATTCCTTTCACTTTTCCTTCCTCGTTTTCTGTCCTTTCCGTTACCTTTTAGTACACACTTTTTGTTTCCAATAAATGGTTCTCAGTTAAATTTGTCTCGGTTGACTGAATTTTGTCCTCGACGAGCCGTTTTAAAAGAACTCCCAGCATTCCCACAGCAGGACGTGACACTGCACAGGGGAAAAAAAAATAATACTGGAGTTGCTTTTAATAATTAAAGTCACATAGTATTTTAAACGCAAAAGTAACACATAGTATAGTTATATTAATTTCTCATTCTAATCATTAGCATTTAATTTTGCCATTTACCAACAGATCACAAGGTCTTCCAGTTACTGAGATCAGACAAGTAAATACCAGAAGGAGATTGACAAAGTCATTATCCTTCACCAATCCTTTCTTCATCTCAGGGAAACCTGAGAATTTAGTGGTAGGAACCACAGGGACTGCACCTTTAATTTTCCTGTCAGGGGAACTATGATCACAGGAATGACGAGAACTGATGGGTCCATCAGCCCTGAATGTCATGCAGCAGCCTGGCTCCTAAAGGTCTCTCCTAACAGGTAAAATTAAACACTACTGCAACCCCCAAGTGACTCTCAGTGAATGTAAGGCACACAGTTTGGGCTAGAGAATTCATTGTCACAAACTGTTTCCATCTCTGTTTTTTGCATCCTGATCTACAAAGGAGACTTACAATTTACCTTCAAAAGATTGGTTCAGAAATAAGAAATGATTCATGCTCTAGATACAAAAACCAGGGATTGAGAAAGAATATGATTCCATAAAATGTAATTTTTTTTCTTTTTACAACTGAGCTGAGCTGAGCTTTCACTCTGAGGATGATAAAAGAGATATTTACCTACATTTCTCATTTACTGGACACAGGAAATGTTCCACTTCAACTTTTGTTAACATCTCGCTGAAAGTATTTGTTAGCTTGATTAGGAAGACTCAGAAAAATTCTTTCAAACATATATTGAAGATATCAGTACTTATACACCTTATATACCTTCATCTGAATAAACCACTGTAGTGCTTTGGTTGCACTGTGAATGGAGGAAAAAGGCAAACTTCTTGCTTTTTTTTTTTTTGCATTTTCTGAGATGGTTAGAGGCTGTTGAAATCACCATATTTGCAAAGAAATCTGTCATTTCACAGTACAAAATTTTTTCTAGTCGCTGCATTCTGTTTTATGGAACAAAGATCCTTTGGTCATCCATTAAAAATGTTGGACTTAGGGAGGAAATTCAGCATGCTAAGGACGCCAAGGATAGGATTCACAAATTTAACTCTCAAACTTCTGAATAAGGGCTAAAGCCAGTCTCAATGTTTGTTTAAAGTTTAAAGTAAGAAATTATACCAGTGCATTTTTGTCTGTCTTTACTTTTGCAGAGAGGCTCATTTGAACACTTTCCCCCTGCTGTTATGCAGTGATGCTATAGCCTGCAATGATATGCTTTATCTACCTAATTTCTCTCCATATCCAGCTTCTAAGAAGTACTATAAACCCTGTTGAACTATCACCTGCCTTCTAGTTACCATTTAAAGAGATTTTCTACCTCATAAACTGATTTCTGATTGTATTGCAGTTTCAAGTGCTATTTCTATTGAAATAAAAGGTCAATTGTGCAGACCACATAAATAGAAAATAGAAGTTTGTTAGAGAAAGCAGCCTTGTTTGCAATAAAACAGATAACCCATCTGTGATTTCAAAATTTCCGTTTTATAGAAGTAATTTTCATTCACTGTTATTGCAGTTCATCTTGACTCTCAAAAGAGGTTTTGCTCAGGCAGCTGTTTTAATTCCTGTTTTGCGGCACAGGTCAAATAGCCATGGGGTAGATGGTCTTGAGACAAAACGGCTGAAGACCACATTCAGCTCTGAGCTTGGGAGCTCTCAGTTAGGCCATATCCCTAATGTATCACCATCATCCTCCAGGACTTCATTTGAGATTTGAAATTTTTCTGTGAAATTATTTGATGGCAGAAACCCAAGTGCCTAGTGCCAGAATCATTCTGTGCAGGGTAAAAACAAATACACCTATAATACTGTCACTCATTCGTCAATATCAGAGTAACAATGAACAACTACTGTATAAGAAGAGAAAGTTTGCTCCTCTTGACTAAATAAAGCCTTTGCAACTCAAGTTCAGCTGGGATAACTTCTTCATCAATGATTTTTTAAATCCTGAAAAAGAAATTTAAGACAAAATTACAAGTCCTTCATGCTACATGGAGTACATCCTGTGGCTAACATGAAAACAGTTGATTTCCCGTCATCTTTTTGCTTACTGGGGCCTGTGTGTGTCAGTGTCCCTCGAGACACACTTGTGCAATGGGGAAGGAATTGGGATCAGAATGGATCCCTGATATGGCTGCAAAATGCTGCCTTCAGTGAAGTTCTGCACATCTGCTGTCCAGGGAAGGACACTTGGCCGAAGTTGACCTGACAAGAGCCTTATTCAACCTTTAGGGTGAGCAGACTACAGGAATATGAGCCCCCACAGTGACTGCAAACACAAGCAGGGCTGTGCCTTCATGAAATGCTCCTCTTCACATAGAAACTATGACAAGTTGACAATGTTACATTCACTCTCTGATCTTTGGAAGGCCAAGTCTGAATCATGAGAGTCTGGAGGACTAAGTCATATTTTGTATTGTGTCATATCATCACAGAATCACACAATGGTTTGGGTTGGAAGGGACCTTAAAGATCACCTAGGTACAACCCCCTGCCATGGGCAGGGACACTTCCCACTAGACCCTATTAACTTTGGCTAGTCCCTATTAGCTTTATCTGAAATTCCTTTGTTGCAACACACTCATTAACTTTTCATTAAATAGAAGAAAACCCAATTCTAGCCTTATCCATTATTTTCTTTCATATCATCATGTTTAACCCCAGCCAGCCACCAAGCCCCATACAGCCATTCAGTCNTTCCCCTTTCCTCCTTCTTCCCTGCACTATATATATTGAGCATGATGTCATATGATCTGGAATATCCCTTTGGTCAATTTGGGTCACCTGTCCCGGCTGTGTCTCCTCCTAACCTCCTATGCACCCTCCTCAGTGTGACAGTACAAAAAGCACAAAAGGCCTAGTGTCCATGCAAGCTCTGCTCAGCAATAACAAAACCATCTCTATAATATCAGCTCTGTGTTCACCACAAATCCAAAACACAGCCCCACACCAGCTACTGGGAAGAAAATTAACTACCCCAGCCAAAACGAGCACACATATTTAGTTAGTAAATTGCTGTTTGCAGTTTTTTTATACAGAGATTCAAATACTCCACTGCGCACATGTTCATCATGGGAGACTGCTATGATTAGAAATTAAACTATATCAGTTTTACTTGAGGTACATTTTTCCTTGCATCTTTCTAAGAGTCTTGTGAAGGTGGCTGAGCCCACAGTAGAAGAGGCCGCAGAGGATGGGCCAACCACATAAGGACCTGAGGAGCCAGTGGGCTAGAGAGTCCTGGTGTTAAAAGGCTCCGAGGTCAGGGTCTGAAGTCTCCCCCTTGGTTGTAATAATGAGAAAGATCTCCCCCCTCCAGGCCCTGTCATGATACATTCCCCTGTTTAGTTAGTCTGTCAGTCTATGTTCTGTATATGGTTATGTTCTGGAAAGTTCTCCCTCACTCAACACCCCATTTGCTCCTTCCCTCGCCTACCCCTATTGGTTTGTGTACTACTACCCCGCCTTTTCTCCTCCCCCTGACCCTAATGTGATTGGCCCTCAGTGTTCTCTCCGCCCCTGTTTGGTTTGGTATATAATCCTGTGTCACCCTCTGCTTTTGGCTCTCGTTCCCTGACCCTCCAAGAATAAACACCTTCTGTGGAACATCATAAGGAGAGTCTGCCTCCGACTCTTTATCCCCGTTTTAAGGCGTCGACTGTGCAACTGCCTGCGCAACCATCTGTGCTGGTGAGATTAGCGGGTGTACGTGTGGTGGCTTCATAGCCCCCCCTGGAGTTACTGGCCGCAGGTGGTAGCCTGCACCCAGGATAGCAAGGCTCAGGGAGCCTTGGAACCTGCGAGGGACTTCAGGGAAGGCACAGCACTGTACCTTTCCCACTGGCTATCGCACACCACACCGAGGTACTGCCGGACAAGTGTGAGGCTTCTGGGAAGGTTGCGGCCACTGGCCATCTAGCCGGACGAGGCCACGCCGCGACAGAGTCTTGGGATTTAGAAACTGTTCAGATTAGTAATAATTCATGAGCATTCAAGTCTTTTTGTCCCCAATGAAGTGTCAATCCCCTGTGCTACTTCTTCCAGAGAAGCTGAAAGAATACATAGTGGCAGCAGGGAGACAATGTTTTGTCAGTTAGGTTCATACAGTTATTGTCATGAGAACCAAACACTAAAACCAGCTATATCTTATTTACAAAACATTGCTCCCTGCTGAAATTTTAAAATGTAAGCTTAATTTTGCAGAAAAAGTAATTTTCTATTCACATTTCATACTGCAATAGCACAATATTTTTGAATGGATAACACAGCATTCACTGTAGGAAAAATTCTATAATTACTCTATTAGTTGCATGACAATGAACCAAAGGAAATTATAAGAAACTAACAACAATTGCAATGCTAACTTTATACTTATAAGTGCAACTGCTTAACAGAAATGTGTTTAAATTGAAAATTATTATTATTATGATTATGAGGATGATGATGATGAAAACATATTCACCAAGGTCTTCAGATTCAGGTGATTCTTCTACTTCTTTCTGCATTTCATGTGATTGAAAATATTGACAATATTTTGATGGCTTTGGAAATAAGACTTTGTTTCGTCTATTCCATCAGTCACTTTTGAGAAGAACAAATTTAAGAATTATCATTAAAATGTGTATTTGTCACACAATCTACAATCTTCTCAAACTTCACTTACATCAACAAAAAGAATTGCTCATAGAAAAATGTGAATTTCATCATCACAACACTGAAAAAAGTGATTTACACCCACTTCACCTCTCATCCTTTCACCACAATTACTACAAAAATTCCCTACAATTTTTCTGTTTCTTGCTCTCTAGAAATGCCCAGTCCATGCTTTGCCTATTACCTCCCCCAATAACTATCCTTATCCTGAATTCCTCATGTTCTATGTTGGGTGCCAAAAAAAGCACTGTAGTGGGTTGATCTTGGATGGACACCAGGTGGCCACCCAAGCTGCTCTATCACTCCCTTTCCTCAACAGGGCAGGTGAGAAAAATATGACTAAAGACTTGTGGGTCGAGCCCAGATCAGTGAGAGTTCCCTCACCAGATACCATCATGGGCAAAACAGCCTTGACTTGGAGAAATTAATTGAATTTATTACCAATCAAATTAAAGTAGCATAACGAGAAATGAAACAAAATCTTAAAACACCTTCTACAAACCCCTCCCTTCCCAGGTGCAACTTCACTCCCAATTTTTCCACCTTCTCTCACCAAGCTCTATCAGACATGAGGGAAGTGTCTGGCCACCTGTATAGCCCTCTGCTACCAAAACCTTGCTATGCAAATCTAATACATTTAAAAATCTCCATTACCCATTTCCATACAATTTTCTTTTATTTTCTCTTTTTTTAGCTCCTTTTTGTTGGGTTCTCCTGCTAAATCCACCCTTCTTGACCTTGAGAATAAATGCTGATCAGAGAATCATAGAATGGTTAGGGATGGAAGAGACGTTTAAAAGCCATCTAGTCCAATTGCCCTGCAATGGAACAACCAGATCAGGGTGCTCAGAATCTGGTCCAACCTGACCTTGAATGTTTACAGGGATGGGGCATGTCAAACCTCTCTGGACAGACCATTCTAGTGTTTCACCACCCTCCTATAGTTATAGATAATCTTCCTTATATCTGATCTAAATCGACCATCCTTTAGTTTAACACCATTACTGCTTGTTCCATCCCTACAGGCCCTAGTAAAAAGTCTGTTCCCATCTTTCTTGTAAGCCTTGTTTAAGTACTGAAAGGATTCAAAAGGAAGGTTGTGGAGGCCCGTGGGCCTGGTTACAGAGGGACCACAAGGGTCCCCTGGAGGGAGGAACCCTAAGTAGCTCCCTGGGTCAGGGTGACCGAGAAGGCTTCTCCCAGGATGCTTTGTTTCTGTTATGTTAATGTACCCCCGTTCTGTTTCCCCAGTTGGCCCGTTGGCCTCCCTGCCCCTTCCTACCCTATATGTCCCGGTTCCAGAAGGTTCTCCCTTCCCCGTTCCCCCATTGACCCTTGCTCCCTTGCCACTCCCCCAGTCTCTCCCATCAGCTCCCACACCCTAGCCCCCACTATGTACCACCCCTGTACCCTCAGATTATTGGTCCCTGATGCTCTCCCCACCCCTACCGACCCCATATATAACCCTGGACCATCCCATGCGCCCCGTCTTCGTCACTGGGAACCTTCACGTCTCTGGAATAAACTTTCTCTCATAGAACCTCATATGAAGACCCTTCCTGCCTCTTTGCCGTCGATCCAGCTTGTAAGAGAAGCTGTCCGGTGTGTATGTGTTTGTGTGAGTGTGTTTGCCTTGCCGAGCGGCTTCTAGCTGGAGGCACTTTCAGAAGGTCGCGGCACCCACCATCCAGCACGCCATGACAGAAAGTAATGGCAAAGAACTGGGAGAAAAAAGATATGGTCTAGACAGGACTTCTAAGTTATGGAAATATGCTTATGCATAATTCTGTTCAATTACAGCAATATTAAAATATCAATAACAGAGAATATAAACCATATTTACATTGGCAATAAAATTAATAGTTGTTTCTAATTCTATACACAGCAGAGTACAGCTAAGTATGTTCTCTTAAATGAGGAATATAAATCCAAGTAATTTTGGTTATACATCTACAAAATACTGTATTGTATTAAATAGTGACCAGAACAAGAGACATTTTTTGATTTTCCTGTTAGGAAAACAAAAAATACAACCATAAACTAAATCAATATTAGCTAGGTAAGCCAAAAAATTAATTAATCAGAAGACAGCACATGTAAATTAAATCTGCAGTTACAGATTCTTTTGTTCTGATGAATATATTAAGGAGATTTTTATTAAAAAATTAAAATTCATTGTTGCTCCTTGCTGTGGGCCTAGATACAATCCAATGCTATACCCTTATAATAATGTTTGGATGCTAAGAGTACAAAACTTCTGATGCGATTAGCCATGGGATCTGATCTTAACAGCAGGACTTTAGACGGTATTCAGAAATAATGGGATTTAATAGAATTTCTTTATTCCTATCATCCAGATTTCAAACTGGCATGTTTCAGACATGCATACAAAATGCTGAGCAATAGAAATTGTTTGGAGGTTTGCATTTGTATCAAAGACATGCCACACAGAGGGTCCTAATGGCAGTCCAAACTGAGATCTACAGAGGCTATTCAGGGTATCATATTTCCACAAAATTTATTTTCATCAACTGTTTACATTTTCATTCACAAGTTAGAAAACTTCCAGCTGCAGTTGGTAACTGCTGAGGGATCTCTCCCTGCCCTTATCTCAACCCATGAGCCTTTTGTGATATTTTTTCTCCCCTGTCCAGTTGATGAGGGGAGGGATAGAGCAGCTTTGGTGGGCACCTGGCATCCAGCCACGGTCAACCCATCACACTTTGGAATTTTTACTTCTGGATTTTCTCTTTGGTTTTTAATTGAAGCTAAATTTATTTTGCTCATGAATGAACCAGAGTTCTTCCCCAGAATACACTGATTGAAAATGGTTTGAACATCATCCCTTGTCTCAGAAATATCACATACACTAAGAGATGGCTTGACTGGCTACCTTGCTTTCTCCTGTCATAGAATTCAACTTTTCAGCTGAAATAAAATTTTAAAATTTTGCAATTTCAACAGTATGTAAGATTAATATTAAAACCAAAAAGAAATATTGTAGGTTTTCCTTAACATGATGTCATCGGGGTAAAGCTTTAGGTTTGTTTCAAGCCTTTTGTGACCATTTTTTGTTCTTGTATTAACATTCATGTAGCCCACTTACTTTCGCAGCTATTTTCTTTCCCCTTCCCCCCAAACATGACTTTAAAACAGCCTGAAAACATACCATATAATCCATCTAGGATGAGAATCCACTAAATTGTGATAAGTTTATTACCAAACTTTTAGAATTACTTTCAGTATCACTAGGCAACAAAAGTTGTCAGCCTGAAAAATCTAAATGTATCGCTTTATTTTATTAAATGCACACTTATAATGTATATATGAGTGTGCATGTACATGGAAAGATAATTTGTCAGTGTTTGATTCTGTAAATCTTAAGCTACTTCATACAATTATAGCAATTCAGAAGCCAGCATATGATAAGTTAAAATATGTTTTAAATGCAGTTTTCTTTATAATACAAACAACATTTTAGCAAGTCTTTTCTAAAAGCTTCAATATCTTGATTTTACTTTCCATTTCCCCTAGCAACACAGGGTTTGAGAGACACAGAAAACACTATTAGAAAGACAGAAATGTATAAAGAGGGAAGTTTGCAAAGATTTTGCCTTTTAAATGTCTATTGGGGTTCTATTTCACAGTTCAATCTTACAAACTCTTAATTGAGGAAGACAGCAATAGCTGATATATTTAAACCTCTTGACCTGATGGAAAATCCTGCTACAACAGGACATAAAAAGAATAGCCCTACCCAGCATGGGCAGTGCCACCCTTGTCCTTGTTGTAAACTCAGGAGTAAGATGAATGGTGGTCAGAAAAGAGGGCTTATCCACCTTTTGAGCTTTTGGGAGTATACTGAACAGCTTCAAGCCAAAATCTGGCAATGTGTTAGTATTAAACCGTGTACTTAGCTGGGTGCCCATATGCAAGCCTAGGTTGTGGTCCTGAGTAATTTTCTAGGATAGTTGCAGGCTTTGAAGGCTGAATGACAGCCACAGTCCTGTCACATTCAGGACACAGAAGAAGAAGACATTCATGGCACAGCTCATTTGCTGGAAAGGGAGGTAAAAGAATCTCCCTTGAAGACAAAGTTGTCCAGCATAAGGTGGAGTCTTCACTGTGGGCGGATCTCGCTGAAATTAGGAAATCCAAACAAATGTAAATCATAGGTATTCCTCAGAGGTAAAAGACAAACAGTAAGGCAGAGAAAACTGAGCTTCTTTGAAAGGTGTAGAAAGACTCATCACCAAAAAGGTTGTATTCTTTACCTGTGGGGCAGTTTCTAAACGGATCAAGGAAATCTGTTACCCACTATGGTAGGGACTACCTGCACGTGCACATGGTATGGGTGGTGGCAATATACTGGACACATAAAATTATTATAACCATGATTGTTTTGTATACTGACCACGATAAATTTCTGGCCTGCCATTGAAGTCCTGCTGTGCTCTCCCTGCTCTTTTTGCCCATTTTTGCAAACCAATTAGTCTTTTTTTTCTGATTATCCATTGTTTGTGTTCAGCATAGCTTCCAAATTTCCCAAGGTCTTTTTGAACTAGAAATTTAATTGGAGAAAAATATCTACTGAACACTAATTAGTTTGGAGGGCAATCTGTAAGAAACCTCAGTGAGATAAGTTACTTTTGCCTCGAAGTGATTAATTATTTTCATGTCTAAGAGCCCATAATTGGATACACACAATAAACCTGTTTGGATATTTTGTCTTATGTTTTTAATATAAACTGACACAGTGTGAGGGCTGTGAAAGGTACATTCCTCAGAATGCCAGATATCCAACAAAGGAAATGAAGAGAGTATTGCATTGCATTAGACAAGGAATTGTTTAAAAAAACAGTTAAAAGCAAGAGAGGGCTTCTAGTATCACAAACAAAGCTTACATATGTCCAGAACTTTAACATCTATGAAGAGCCTAACAGCAATCCCCAGCAAAGAGGGAGAACAGAGGAAGTTCTGAATGTAAGAATAAGGGGTATTGTCTCCTCCCCATCCTGCAAGAGGACTTGGTTAATATAATCCTGGAAAAGTAGAGAAAGCATAAGAAATCTCTGAAACCTATATGATCATCTGAAGGAAAATAGCAGCAGGGTTGTATGAAGGAAAGAGACTTCCCTGATCTAATCTTCTATAAGGTGACATGATTTTATCCATTTCTTCAACCATATAACTCAAGTTTCTGACTCTGTTGACTGCTTTGAATTCAATAATTGAATTCACATTTTATCTTGTCCTGACTCCAATGAAATGTGATTTAAGATATCTTCATTCCTATAGAACTTGCAGCCTTAATCAATTGCTGTTTCTTACAGTTCCTTTTTTTTAATTGATATTGTCAACAGATAACGAGAACAGAGTCACTGAAACCAGAAGACAATCTGCAGTGAACTTGCTCTACAAAATCCCCACAAAATAATTGAGAGTACTGGAATATAGTATTATGTTGTATGAATCAGAAAGGCAAAGTAAGGCTCTAAGTAGCACCACAGGAAGAATATTTTTGATCATGTTAATACTTTCTAAATGTCAGGGAAGAAAATAAACACATATATAAGTGTTAATTTAAATTTAAAAATTACAAAACTTTTTCTGACAAACTGTAACTCTTCTTTAGCTTATTACAGATAGGAAAGTAAATATTTGCCTTTTGGGTGGTCCAACATTTTCTCACTGTGGTGGAACATAATTTTCTGAAGCAGTTTTTGCTGCATGTACTCTTGTGATCGTGTGTTTACACTTCATTCTGCTTTTCAGAATTTTGCTGCAAGACTCTGCAACACTTTCATTGGAAATAAAAGCCAGCAATCAACTTGCTATGAATTCATTTGTAGCTAAAAGGAGTAAATGAAAAGTCTTACACTAACATCTTTTTGCTATGAAACTCCTGTCTCAGAATTAAAACAGTTTACAAAAGCATGATTTTTCATGTCAGAACAGGACAAATATTTGTGAGATTTCAGAACTCAGTTTGTAATTAATTTTCTTAAAAAAACCCTCTTGACATTTAAACAGAAACTAAAAAAGAGATATTGACTAAAACCATATAATGCCACAAAATTATATCTTACGTACAACATTTGACTGGTTTAAACTAGTAGATTTCTTGTCCACTTTTTTCCCACATCTAAGTGTTATGTGGCTTTAGAGATTAATACTTAAAGACCTTGTCAGAATTTTAGGAAGCTTCTAAGCATAATTTCAGAAGACATTACTTGCTGTTATTTACTTCACTTGTTTAATAAATATTTCTTTGATATTTGCGATTTATTCAATATGAAAAAGTTGTGGCTTTTATCAAAGTGTGATTTTATGATTTTCTTTCAAATGCAGTTTGTGAATAAACACCTCATGTGAGCTCCCAGCTCAAAGACAAAACTGTAAAGACCTAACTATGGAAAAAATTTCTGCTGTAAGGAAAGAGTATCTTTCACATTATAGAATTTATTATGAATTTCATTGTGATGAGAAATGTAATGGAATCAAAGCAATTAGCCTGGTATTTGGCATACCTGGAAGCAGACTTCATTTTTTTCTTGAACATGAAGTACAGAGGAGCAGAGAAATGCAGATTGATAAGTAAAGAAGTTTAGTTGCACAGCAGACAAGTCCATTTTTAACTTTGTTCAGAATTTATTTTCTGCTCTCTGGAACACTCACAAGCTTTCAGGAACAGAAAAAGAACATGTATTATTTCCATGAAATTATTTCTAAAAAGAAATATCTCTGCAACAGCACAAGTAGCAAGGTTTTAACAGTTTTTTTCCAACCTAAATGATTCTATGATTCCATGATTTAGTTCCTCACAGGAAGCAGGCCCACAAATTTAGTTTCAATTTAACTTCTAAACATGCAGGGTCTCAGACATGTCACACAAAAAGTTGAGTTTCTAAGATACTGAGAAGCCAATACAGAATGGCACAAGTGTAACTGCAGAAGATTAGTAATAACTAATTAACTCATCATATAAGTTATAGCAAATCTGCCAGTTTGGAGACTAATCATGTTAATGCTAGTCATTCACATTTTAACCCTATATTACAGTTGTGAACCAGTGTTTTTTTTGCAAAAGCCTGTGAGAGAATAGTTTTAACAACTAATTCTGGGGAGTACAGTTGCTGGAAAGAAGACAAAATTTCTTTCAGGGGAACACTGTGACTTTATCTCTTGGCTTACTCTTTCCTGATTTTGAGCAGAGATTCTACACATAGAAGCAAAACTTCTTAATTCAGCTCTCATATCAAGTAAACACCACTGCCATTTGGATTCCCTTTGGACTCAACCACTGAAGGTTATTCTACTCGTACAGTTCACTGGGATGGCAATAAAGATCATTTTGGGCTGTCAAAATAGTCAAAAGCTGAGGAACTGGCTGCCAAAACTTATACTAGGCTGTGTTTTCCTCATATGAAATTCCCTTTATTGTTGCAGCAGCCTCAGAAGAGGTAGCAGGAAAAACATTTCTCATTCCATTTCTTACAAGTAAATTAGCTATGGTCATGAGAGGCCGCAGGAGTGCTGAACAGCAAAATTCAGTGCTTTGTCAGACTATTCTTATTCTCTTCTAGACCTGAGCTCTACGTCAATTAGAATCTTGTTAGTGTTTAATGAGAGTTAAATGGCAAGATCCATTATTTTTAATCATTGCTCTCTTTTACAAACTAAGGGAAATACTCCCAGCAGCTTTCATTCCACTCAGCAAACTCCTCTGGAAGAGGAGAAGAATCTGAGAGAATGGATAATTCCTCACCCTGGTTTATTTGCATGGTGTATTCACACATATTGTCAGTATATTTATTATGGTCTAAATTCATGGAGATCAATTTCAAAACGCTCCCTTGTAGCTTTTTTTGATGGGTAACAAGTCCAGTGAATTTGCCTATATCCATATATGTATCTTTTTTCAGTTGTTTTGTTTGTTTCCTTATGAAGTGTCGGAGTTTCTGTCCCAACGTATAAATTAGAAACCTTTTAACTTCCAACTCCTCCAATCTCTATTAGTCCTGGGAGACTTTCAAAGTCTTATTGAAACAAAATCCTTTTCAGTCTGGAGGTGCAATACATTTGTAATTCATTCTTCTGCTCTTCATCTCTGTCATCCTTCTAATAAGCAATCTAAGAATGTCATTTATGCAATTTTTTAGAGCTAAATAATTCTCACAGAAATATACCGTATGTAAAATTTGGATAATGATATTCATCGCCTTTGTAAACCACTTGAGATCTTCAGATGGAAAACACCAGATAAGTATTATCATAATAAGCATGTTTTTTACACAAACCAACAATCATAATGCAAATCAGATGCATTGTCAAGAGAAGTAAACAATGATAGCCTCATAAACATTATTGCATTGAACAACGCTCCAACATACAGATGGTAATTATTTGAAAAGTGGTAAGGAGAATATATACTTAAAGAAAAATATGCTGAAAGTGTAATCATAAAAGAAAAAAAAGGAAAATATATTCTTGGTAGATTGCTTTCTAAATTTAGTGATTTTTTTCTTGACAAAAGGAAGAAAGAATGTTACTAAGCACTACAATTATTTGTTCACTACTGTGTCTAAATGGGCAATAAGTAAAACAATCAATTAATTGAGCTTTCAATGTTTATTTTTCAGTGAGTCATCATTCTACCATGGCTAACATATATCCCCGTGTATAGCAATGTTTGTAATGACTTTATAAAAATTATGGTTCAAAAATGTAGCCTTTTTTAGTTTTTCTAAACATGTGCAACATAGTATGGAGTCCTGTGGAGAAGGTTATTAATGTAATGATCTCATTTTTTGATACTATTCAGCTCATTACCAGTCTTTAAAATAAAAACAATAAGGAATTAACATTGACTCTGAAATACATTCTCTGTGACTAGAGATCCATCAAGATTTTTATTCAATAATACTCTGTTTTTTCAATACTCTCCCACAAATTTTACTAACTACAGTTCAATATTTACTCTAAAAGATTTTCAACCATGTTTTCCCAGGTCTTCCTATTATAATAAATTGCCTAAGATACATCAAGAAATTACTGAATTAGAAAAATCTCACAAAAATACCTTGGTTTGGAAGGATGTCTTCTCATGAAATGTAATATCCTGTGAAGTGTCTATGATGTGCTATATAACATGCACTGGGAGCCCAGAAACCCCTGTGTGCTGGGCTGCATCCAAAGCCCTGTGGGCAGCAGGGCAGGGGGGGGATTCTGCCCCTCTGCCCCTCTCTGGTGAGACCCCACCAGCCCTGGGGGCACAGCACAGGGAGGACATGGAGCTGTTGGAGTGAGTCAAGAGGAGCCCACCAAGACAATCAGAGGGATGGAGCACCTCTGCTATGAGGAAAGGCTGAGAGAATTAGGATTGTTCAGCCTGGAAAAGGGAAGGCTTTGGGGCGACGTAATTGCAGCTTTCCAATGGGACCCTACAGGAAAGATGGAGAGAAGCTATTTATAAGGTCCTGGAGTGACAGGACAAGGGGGAATGGCTTCAGACTGAAAGACAGTAGGTTTAGATTAGATATTGGGAAGAAATTGTTTACTGTGAGGGTGGTGAGGCACTGGAACAGCTTTCCAAGAGAAGTTGTGTCTGCCCTATCCGTGGAAGTGTTTAAGGCCAGATTGGATGCAGCGCTGAGCAGTCTGGTCTAGTGGAAGGTGTCCTTGCCCATGGCAGGGGGTTTAGAATGACACGGTCTTTAAGGTCCCTCCCAACACAAACCATTCTACGATTCTAAGATTCTTTCATAGTCGTATGTTTCTCCCAACGTTTACTTACATGTATAATGTGATATTGTTCACCCAAGCAATTATTTTCTAGTCTAAAATGGAATGTAGATGAAAAACTATCACAGAGATCAACTGTTAATTACTACTTCTCAAACCTACTTAAGAGACAGCTAATGGGGTTTTGTAATCAGAGTAACATACGCCTGGAAAGGTTTGACCACAAGATTCTGAGTCTTGAATTTGCAAGCAGAGTCATGCACTATAGGGAGCACTTAAGTAAATTAACACACAAGCTTGGGATCATATGGGATGAATCTGACACCAGTGGAGGAGCTGGGCAATGTTACAAGGCAGTTCACTTCATTGTTTTGAAAGATCATGGAAATTTGGGGAGTTCCCTGACATCTGAAAAAAGGCAAAAATGAAGCCCATCTTCAAAAGACAAGACTGGTCAGTCATGTCATTCCCTAGGAAATTTATGATGCCGGTCCTAAAAAGCCTTTTTGAGCCACCAGAAGGAGATTTGTGACAGCTTGCATGAATTTACGAAGGACAAACTGTGCCTGACACACCTGACAGCCTTCTATGACTAGTGGCTCTGTGGATCCAGGAAGAGCAGAGAAAGATGTTTACCTTGAATTTATTAAGACATTTGTTGTGGTATATCATAGCATCCTTATGGAGAAACTGGGGAAGTAGGAACTGTTGTAGTAGATCACAAGTTAGATAAAAAATTGGCTGCACCAGGATTTTAAAGGGTTTTGATGGGCTACAAAGTTCAACTGGCAGCTGGTTACTCGTGGTCCTGGTCAACAGTCAATAGTGATCCAGCCAATACTATTTAATGTCCTTTTTAACACCCTAGAAGAAAAGACAAAGTGCAGTTCTAGGAAGTGTACAGACAATATCAATCCAAAGGGGAGGGCAAGACTGCTTTTGAGTGGGATGGAGATTTAAGCTAACAGAAACCTTATGATGTTCACCAAATGAAAATGGAAAGTCTGGCACCTGGAACATATTGCTCCTGTGCAGCAATATGGCTGGAGACCAACTCAATAGAAAGTGTCTGTGGTAAAAATAGATCTTGTCTTGGTGGACGAGAAGCTGAACACAAGTCAGTGGTGTGGTTTTATAAGGAAGAAGACCAGCTGCATATTGGGAGGTATTAGGAAGAGTATAGCCAGCAGATTGAGAAATGTGATTTTTTTTTTTGGATGTGTGTCTGCTTTTAGAGATTGTGAGGCTGCATCAAGAGTACCACCTCCATCTTTGGGCTCCCCCAAAATCCAGGGGAGCAAATGGCACATGAGAAAAGGCTCAGAGAACAGTATTAATGTCTTAAGGTTCTACCTTCTTTCAGTCTCCTTCACATATGCTTGCTTTCTTTCCAAATCTTCAAATGGTTCAAAGGAGAGGGTAGGGAGGTATAAATCTAAAATCATACTTTTTCAGTAGAATTTATTGCTCTTGATTCAACACATAACATTTTTGTCACCCAGTTATTGTACTGTCCAAATTCTACAGAAAATTCTCATTAATAATGCCTTTAAATGGTCATATAGAAAGTAATCTCTACCAATTTTCTCTGTTGTTGTGCTCAACCTCCTAAGATTCCTCCAGGTGACAAGGTTGAAAAGGCCAGTGTTCTGCAAACAGAAGTGTGGGAATTCTCACAATAGCCCACCTAGATCCTGAGGTCTTTCCCAGAAGCTGTGTGAATTCATGGTGGATGTCCCTTCTTTCCCATCAGTTGATTTTGTTTTTATACATTTACCCATCCCCAGCTCCTTCTTTCTCTCTGGGCTCCAAGGGAAGTGGTAAAAGTTGCCCAACATCCTCCCAATACCCTCTGTCGGCCTTTTGTCCAGCAATTTTTGCCAGGGTCTGCCAGTCCCTTCCCTGGCAGCATTCCCAGAGCTGGAGCTTGGCTGAGCAACCGGCACTCAGCCACGGAGCACCTTGCGAACCCAGCTCAGGGCAAGAACAGCCCAGACATCCCTGGGACTTGACACAGCCTGCCAAAAGCAATGGCAATAACATATTTACCAGTCTACAGGAGCTAGGAGCTCAAACTAATTTGCTGCATGGAGGAAATCAAGCAACACTCTAGTGAATTATGCTTTCAAAAATTGTCTTAGAGGAGTCTTCCACGTGCACCAGAAGACAGAGATTTGTCTTGAATCTGAGCACTCCAGGTTTCTTTACTGGTTCCAGACGTATGAGTTCATACATAGCTCTTTATTATACTAGAGACTCAAAGTCGCTCTCAGCTGCATCTCTGTATCCTTTTCAACCACATCTGAAGAAATTTGGCATTTTTCGGACCTAAGCACTTCTACTTTACTTGGCAGAAAATGACTAAGAAGGTTAAAATACATTTGTAGTGATGCCTTAGGATTTTCGCTTTTATATTTTTCATATATTTGTAACCCTGCAATTCTTAATGTGTAATTCTAAAGCCCATATAAAATGTTAGCTACTGCCTTTAGACAAAACAATCCATCTTCAGGCCTGAACCTCAAGGACACCTTACTGCCTCAGGCCTGAGATCTGTAAACAGTGGCTGAAAAGGGGGGAGCAAACTTGGGGTGAATTACTTCATTACCTGGGGCTCTAATTGGAAGAACTAACCCCGATATGCTAATGGACCAAACTTATAAAAGTATGGAGAGCTCGTGACCAGTCGTCCATCTTGGGTAGTCCATCTTGGATGGTCCATCTTGGGTAGTCCATCTTAGGGGTCCACCTGGGGTGTAAGCCCCCTGAGTGAGCTCTGACTGCCCTGGATGTACCTGAAGGCCTTCAAATAAACACCACTGCTTTTTGATTTTTTGTCAAGCCTCTCTTTTCAGGTAGTCCTGGATAATGCATCAGTAGAGATAAGATAAACATGCACAGAATGATCACTAAATGTTATTTCATAAAACCATACTGAAGAATTGACATCGTATTTTCATTCTTAAACCCGTGGCTTACATCTTATTTTGGGATAAATGCAAGACATCCTCTCACTCAAAATTAAATGTGTCATCTTTAAAGAAATACTTTTTATCAATATGTATTTAATTATGAGGGGGTTTTGACCTTTTACTTTAGGAAAACAAGATTGAATCAAAAGGTTTACAAGCATCTGTAACATCTCTCAATCTTTATGCTACACTTCATTGCTTTCATGGTGTTTGTGCAGTTATCACAATGTCTAAGCACTTGTACTCTTTTTTTTTTTTTTGGGGGGGGGGAGGGCTTCTACATCATAACATCAGAGATGGCTGATAACCAGCATGTACAAGAATAAAATGTGAAGTAAATTCATTATGGTAAATGCAGATATGCAGAGAAGTGGACTTTAAAAGATGTAAAGACCCAAAAGAGATTTGATAAACTAGGTGAAAACCCTTTGAAACACAAGTTCTTCAAATAGTCAACATTTGAGCTTCCAGTTCAGACCAGTCTTAATATAAGTTAAGAAGACTTATTTTCTGCTGAGGATCATTTTCTTATTGTGCCTTTTCATTTTCTTTACTCAGAAATTCAATTCAAAATCTTGTGCAAGATGGATTAACAGAAAATCCAATTATCAACATTGGAAAAATCAACATAAAAACAGGGCCATTAAAATCCTCACCTAAATCTTGTTCAGCATAGGCCAGAATATATGCAGCTATATCCCACACATTGAAGTACTGTGCAGGAAAAATGTCACTATATACCTGTCTTGGGTTTGCATGGCCAGGTTTTGGTAGTGGGGGCGGCCACAGGGCCCCTTCTTTGAGAAGCAGCCCCCACGTCCATCACAGCCAGTGCTGGCTCCAGGACAGACCTGCCACCAGACAAGGCTGAGTGTTGGGAGGAAAGGGCTAAAACCAAAAGATTTGACAAGGAGGGAATAGCTTTGCTCAAAGTGACCTTGCAGCTGGGAATGCTAACAACGTTGGTGTGGGAAAACTCCGTTTATTATGTGAGTGCTGTTCATCCTCTGCCTGTTTTGAGAAGCAGAATTCCTGTGCAGAGACAACACCCAGTCACAGACCTGCCTGAGCCTTTTTCCTGCTGAAAGAGAGAGATAGATCAGAAAAGCACAGTCTTGAAATAAACTCCTCAGGGACAAAGCCCTTTGATATATTGGAGCAGGCAGGGCACCCCCACTTCACTGTTCACTAGGATGAGCTGAGCCTAACAGAGTTTGTGTCCCTGTGTGTCTTTGCCACCTGGCATTTTTAGCAAGGTAATGAAATAAGTCTACTCTTTGCATCTCAGCTGTGGTTTGGTGGTTGCCTTGCTTACTGTATGTGTTGATTCTCACACCAAGCCAATCATAAATGACAGTAACATCTCTGTGATAACATATTTAAGAAGGAAAAAAAATTATTGCACAGATGTATTTGTGGCCAGAGCAGAGCAGAGTGAGAATATGTGAGAGGAACAGCTCTGCAGACACCCAGAGCAGTGCAGAAGGAGGGGCAGGAGGTGCTCCAGGAACAGGAGCTGACAGTTCCTCTGCAGCCTGTGGTGAAGGCCAGGGAGAGGCAGCTGTGCCCCTGCAGCCCATGGAGGACCATGGGGATGCAGAGATTCACCTGCAGCCCCTGAAGGACCCCACACCAGAGAAGGTGGATGCCTGAAAGAGGCTGTGAACCTGTGGGTAACATGTGCTGGAACAGGCTCCTGGCAGGACCTGTGGACCTGTGGAGAGAGGAGACCACACTGGAGCAGGTTTCCTGGTAGGACTTGTCACTCTGTGGGGAACCCAAGCTGGAGAAGTTCATGGAGAACTGTCTCCCATGGAAAAGGAGCTGGAGAGTTCATGGAGAACTGTCTCCCATGGAAAAGGAGCTGGAGCAGAGGAAGGACTCCTCTCCCTAAGCAGTGACAGGAACAGTGTGTGATGACCTGACCATATCCCCCATTCCATGTCTCCCTGCACCTCTGGGGGGAGGAGGTAGATCTTGGAAGGAGGGAGAAGTGGTAGGAAGATGTTTTGAAGATCTGTTTTACTTCTTGTTTTCCTGCTCTGATTCTGTTGGTAATAAATTCACTTAATATCCCCAATTAGGGTCTGTTTTGCACATGACAGTAACTGGTGAGTGATCTCTCCCTGTCCTTAACTCACGAACCTTTTGTTATATTTTCTCTCCCCTGTCCAGATGCAGAGGGCAGTGATAGAGCGGCTTTGGTGGGTGCTTGGTGTCCAGCCAGGATCAAACCCCCGCAACAACCAACAGAATAATCAAAGAACCATGGCAAGAGTGGATCACAACGAGCCAGGAGATGAGTGTGGCTGGGCCACATGAGTACTGGCATGGGCCATTCTGCCACCACTAGCCCTGAGCAAGGGCTGGTGACAGAGAGAAGGGTCTCCCCACAGCCACACAGTGACCACCACAAAAGGTGACAAAACAGGTCCATCTGGACAGCCAGGGAGTGAGCCAGGTCTTCCTGCAAGGCCAAACCCAAAATAGGGGTCCTGTGTTCCTGGGAGTGGAGAATGAAGGTGATCCCAGATTTGTCCCTGGCAGTCCAGGACTGCTGGTGCCCTCACAGCTCTGGTATTGACAACATGTTTGAAGTAACCCTTATAGAAGCATATATAATTCTCTCTCTCTGCATATAAATGCAGTTGTAAGAGATTGTTAAATGTGATTCTTGTGTGCTCTGTATCATATTTTATGTATTTTATACCGATATGCCCGCTTATAAGATTTGGAGAAAGTTTGGATTTTTCTGCCTATAGCTTATAGTAGAGATATCAGTTTAGAAAAATATTATAAACGGTAAACAATGACAGTCACTGAGAAAGAAAAAATACTGCTTTGTAAAATGCATCGAATTACAGATACATTCAGGGTACTTTCTCTGTCTTGAATTTATGAATATACAATAATGTGGCAACTTTCTTACATCAAGTGGTGGATGAACTTTTGTTGTTCCATATATTGTATAGTTAAGTACCCTACCAAGTTTTTCAAGTTATTTTCTGTAGTTTAAAGGTTCCTTTGGATGGGCTTACTCTGTTAAAGAATTACCATGTGTTTCCACTACAAGTAGTGGAAACTAAAAAAAATAATTCCCCTTGAAGACATCTCTATTGTCATTCAAGGAGTACTCACTCAGGGTTACAATTTTACATTTTAACTTGCAGATCATTTTCAAAACACATGGGAAGCAGTTCTGACATGCATTATATGAATGTACTATTAATGTGAGAAAATATAGACCAATGGGAGGTTGTTTTCCAGGAAAACAAGTTGCTTTCAGTGGAGATGATTTATGAATTAAATCATAAATTAAAATTCAAAATATGAAATTTAAAAACCAAACAATTGCAATACAGACTAATGATGTTAAGTTGCATTAGTTATCATATATGAAGTTAGTGTTTATCAAACTATGTCACAACCTAAGAAAAATTATTTCAGATTTTTGCAAAATTATAGAAAAATTTTAAAAATAGAAACATTATAGGTATGTAGAACATAGAGAAATATAATCTAGCATTTGAAAAAGAATTCATAGACTATTTCTTATAGAATATAAGAGATAAGAGAGTTTAAAACAGGAATATAAATATTCTAAAATGCATTTTCTTTAGATGAAATTTGTTTTATTTAACAAATGCAGAGTAATAAATATAACCCTGGAAAATGTTTGTTTCAATGGTAATCACAGTGGTAAAATTTATGTAATTAAATAAAACCTACATAATACTGTATTGACAGTACTTGTTACTAGTACCTGACAAAATAACATTATGATTATTTGAAGAACTAAGTGCCAGGCTTCCTTCATTAGACTTTAGGAAGAACAGACAACATGTGAACCACCTGGTGCTATTAAGCAGTATGAATAACTTCCTTCTTCTCTTCCCTTCCCAGAATTCTGCATACTAATAATGTGATTTCCAAACAATACATCTTTTTTATCCTTAGGACTTTAGTATTGCATTTATAAAAAAATTGTACCACTTTTTTTTTTTGTCATAGAGATACACCCTCTTACAAAGTTGATTAATATGAAACTTTAAAGCAACAGTGTTCAGTTCCCCATCTCTCACTTGCAAGGAATCTACTTTCACATGAATTTATTCAAGTCTATTGAGATGAATTTTGCTCAAGTCTGAGATTTAATCAATGCCTTTAATGAACTAACAGGAATTCAAATCAAACTCTAGGAAATGGTGTCCTTCCTCCCATAATTAATGAAATTAAATTAAATTAAATTTTTACAGTCAAAAGAGAATTCGGGCTGAGGTTGTTAAGTGAAACTAAACATTAAAGTGGGAGAATTTTAACGAGTGTGTAAGGCAGATATATGAATGATACAGAATTGCTGTTTAGAGTTTATTTTTTAATGTCTTTTTGCCTGAGATAAATCTGAGGCTTTATCAGCTTCACAGAAATAACATATCAAGGGACATACTGGAAGAAGGTGGTAAATATTTGGTAAATTAATTGAAAACCAGGATTCCCTTTGCCCAGAAGAAGCAAGAGTAATAAAGAAACTACAAAAGCTTCCAATTTTGATTGAAGGAACTGAAGTGTAGGTTTCAAATATTTATATCAAAAATGTGCGTAGTGAGAATACTCAACACTAGAAGCTGTCTTTAAATCAGTTCTGTTACAACTATGACAAACATCCTTGTTTGCCTCAAGATCCAATTGTGTACAGATTGCTGTATGTAAACAATACTTTAGATATTCTGTCAGGTACTGATGACTCTCATATGGGTTCCACAAATACCTTTATTCAAAAAGATCGTAAAAGTAGCTTTATCAAATCTTCCTTAAACCTTTCTTCAAATGCTGAGGTCCTCTTTCCCTGAACCAAAACAAAAGAATGTTTATTTTTTCATGGTTGTCATATGGCAAAGATATATTTTAAGAAAATGTCCTGTTGAAAAAAGGTTGTCTTGAATATAACTACCAAGCTTAAGCTGAATATTTTAAATAGTTTCTTCTTTATATTTTTCACTTTATGTCAAAGACACCTAGAGTGTGAACTTTTTCCCTCCAGAATATATTTTCAAAAAAATAGCTACATTTTTTGTATCTCCTTAACCAAAGTTGCCTCAAGGTAGGAAATCTGTGATAGCAGAAAATAAATTATTTTGTCTTTGTGCTTATATAAATATCGATTGTCATTTATTCCTCCTTTCTAAGGCTTTGCATAACTGTTAGGTTAGTATTAACATTAATAAAACGTATTTTAACAACCAATGAATAGTTGGATCATCACAATATCCTTTGACTCTCTATAATTTATTTTATTAGAAATGTCATTTTCACTCTTGACTATACTTTACTATTTAATAATTAATGGTGATTATTTGACTGTACAATTCCTTAATGACAAAAATGTCCTTGTGCTTTGAAAACGTAAAATATTATTATTATTTGAAAAAATAGTTAAAATTTCTGGATAGATATTTCTAACACCTTCACCTTCAAGAAGGTGAATCAAGTAGAATTTCATTTCCGTTCTTTGGGTAATTCCTTCATATCCAATGTAAACCTTTGCCTTTGGAACTGCACTTTGACTCCTATCCAAGTGTGCTACTTCTGGATGGAATTCTACTCACTGGCACTATCAGCTCTCTAGTCACAACTTCTTGAATGGTACTTGTCAGTGGTAGAGACAGTTATATGGGCAAAGTCAGAGGAAACTCTTGCTCCTCACTGCAATGGAGTTGAGAACTTAAAGGTGGGTCAATATTTATTCATAACCTATAAATCTATATGAAAAGAGTGGGGTTTTCCCTGAGTTTTTTCCACTGTTTTGGATAAAAACCTACCTGGGAATGCAAAAATTTTTTGTACCATACTTTTGTTCACTATGAGTGGCTATTTTTTCCCAAGTGACTCATTACCTTCTTTCTTCATGATCTAATTGGAAAACACAGCACATATTAGTGCTTTGGTTGAAACATATTAATGTACTTCACTATGCAGGAAATGAGACAATAAACCTTTTTTTTTTTTTTTAAATCAATTGTAAATAATCATGTAAACACACCATGTGTTTTAGCTTTGTGATTGTACATACTACTGGAAGAATCCAGATCCCAAATGTAAAGAATGACTGACAACAGGGTTTCTCTAGAGAATCTGAGGCAACAGATCTTGCACAAGACTAAACCAGACTGAAGATATCTTGCTGGATAGATCCATTAATACTTAAAAGCACAGTTTAAGATACACTTAAGTATACAGGTATGCTGTTAAACAAAGATGCATGCACACCCATCCTACCCATGGTTGCCTTTAGTGGCAAAGGATAGTGGCTTTTGTTCTAGAAATAATGTTTGTGTTACTGTTACGTGTTCAAACCTCGTGTGACCCTTACTGGTACTTGGCATTTCTCAAATTTCAAAAAGGAAAGGGAACATTGAAATATTTTCATGTCACATTTCATAAGTTTTTCTTTCTCCTGTTCTTGTACTCTTCATTTAAATGTAAGGGTATCAAATGTTCTCTTTTTCCAACCATTACAAAAAAATTATGTGAAGGCAAAAAAGCCCCAGGTGACGGTACAACAGTTTTCTGCTGTTCTCTATGAACTTCAAGACACATTTTAAAATTCCACTAAAAAGAACTATTTTGTATGAAAGCTATCACCTTAGATTCCCCCATTTTCCCTTGAGTTTAATTTATTTTTGGATGGTTCTAGTTTTTTGGGCTTTTTTTTTGCATTCTCACATCCTAGCTCTGTGTTATTACTATATATTTTTGCATATATTAGAGGATTTCCTTGTAGTATGATTCATCAGTGTTTTAAACTGGATCAGTATTGACACATTTGGGAAACTTGTGAAGATTTCTATGAATTCAGTTTCCCATGGCTACTTCTTTTTCTTTTAATAATTAATAATCTTAGTATTTTGAAAATCAATAGCTACAAAATGCAATAAAATAAAAAAAATAGACATAGACCCTCCAGTATATGCTGAGGTATTTTCATACCTCAGTTTTACTGCAGTTTTTTTCATATGTGGGCAAAAGTTTGCCTCAGACTTCTTTGAGACAGAACATAATCTGGGCACCAAGGAAGCTCCTTTTTCTGATACTAGCTGTGTAGGTGTTGAGAGAGTATGTAAATAAATAAACTGTATATCTATGTATGTATATGTGTATATGTGTTTATGCAACTTTTGGCCTTTAAGTGCAGCTGGAACTCCAGAAGCAGACAAACAGCTGTTGTAATATTGGATATAAAATCTAGGTGCTGCTGAGAGGTTGTACATCTGGTTAATAGAGTACAACTTGGCAAGTACTAACTATGATTCTTGCAGTGGGTTGACTCCTCTCTCTAAGGCTGTAACTGATAATCCTGTTCTGCTTTTTCTTTAATTGATTAGATTAAAATTATTGAAAAAAATCACCTGTTTGTAGTTACACATCTGTTTCAAACTGACTAAATGACCCAATAAAAATGTTTTGAATGTAATAATTTGAAAAATGGAATAAAAACAGAATCAGTCTTCAAACTGTTTGGACCTAACACAGATGCAAGTAGACTAAAATTGCTGTATCCAGGGGTCATTGAAAAGGTTGCCTGAATAAATATGCAGATATTGCTTTGCTCAAATATCTAATTAACCAGATGCTATAAAATGGAAATTCTATCTAAATTTTATAGAGCAAAGGTAGAAGAAAGAGTTAAATTCAAAGATTCCTAGACGTCATTTGTAATGGAGGTGCAAATCTGTACAGTGAACAACTGCAGAAAGCTGCTTCTGAAATGTGATCCACTTTATAATATAAACTAACCCTTTGTCAATTGCTTGACATTGTCCATCACAAATTCCCATCCCAACCATTCCTACAAAAAAAGCTGTTATTCTGCTTTTTCAACTGAACGAAATATGGATTATTCCTACCAAGAAGAGCACTGAAATTTGAAAGTGATTTGAAATAAAGTATGTCCCTTGATAAACTGATAGATGTAGACTGTGACTATAGTGATAATTCTGATAATTTCTGTTTGGTAGAAACAACTTGCGAACAAAGGGGCACATACAGGTGAATAAAGCGGCCTGTAATTCAAATTGAAGAAACTAATTTTCATCTAGAGATTCTGGATGCAGTCCTCATGAGAGAGTATCTCAGCCGAATGTTTCATTCAGAGTTAAATAACACTGTATTTGAAATGAAGTATTTAAATATACAACATTTCTTGGCAAAAGCTGTTTTTGTCATTTTTTCCCCCAACATTTTAGGATGTGACCTTTTGCCACCGAAACACACAAGACTTATTGCAATGAAGAATGCTTTCATTCTGGAAGCTTAATGCCAGGGGGTTTGGAACTAAATGGTCTTTAAGGTTCTTTCCAATGCAAACCATTCTATGATTCTATGATTGATTACTTTTCCTTCTATTATTTCTAAATATCTCGTATAATTTATTGGAAATTAGAAAAATACTCCGAACCCTGAAATCTATACAACGATTATAAAGTAGGTATAGACACTGATTCTCCTTTTAAAACATTATAACTAGGTGCACACAATTATCTTTAGTGGCAGGTGTTTAATGCCACATAAAAGAAATTACCAAGTTAACTTCAAAAGAACTAGTAATAGGTTCAAAAATTGCTTCTCAGTGAAGACAAATAATTATAAATTTTAGGAAACATCCTGTTGAATTAACACAATTGTAATGACATCTCTGTAGGTGGCTCATATCTTGCACTGTTTTATAAGCTGCTTGGAGCATAATGACAGCATTTGCACAATAGGCCTACGCAAGGATGAGGCAGCATAATTGCAGCAGCAGTGAAGCATGAATACAGACTAATTAACAAAATTGGAACTGCTGCACTCATGCTCACATTTCATCTGTCTTATTTCATTTACTTTTACATGCTTTTGTGGTCACAGAATTGCTGTGTTTGTTGTCTGAATATTGCAGATAATATTGTCCATTTGCTGCCTCCATCTTTCTGTTTACTTGGAATGTATCAGTGGTACAAGCAGAACTCCATTTCCAGAGGGTCCTCCTCTAAAGCTTTACTTAAGGTCGTGCCATGGGAGGTCCATTCTCCCTTCCATATGCAGAATATATGTAGGTATGAATAAGCATCTATACACACCCATACCTATGTGCAAACACACATAAATACATCTATCTTCTATCTCTAAGAAGCCCGCAAGAAAGATCGAGAGAGAGACTATTTACAAGAGCATGTAGTGACAGGGCAAGAAGGAATGGCTTCAGACTGGAAGACAGCAGGTTTAGATCCAATACAAAGAAAAAATTCTTCCCTGTGAGGATGCTGAGGCCCTGGCACAGGTTTCCCAGAGAAACTGTGGATGCCCCATCCCTGGAAGTGTTTAAGGCTAGGTTGGATGGAACTCTGAGCAACCTGATCTAGTGGAAGGTGTCCCTGCCCATTGCAGGGGGGTTGAAACTAGATGATCTCTAAGGTCCCTTCCAACCCAAGCCATTTTATGATTCTATTATCATCCCTTTTCCATTGTTTGCCATTGGCCTAGAGATACTGTAAAGCCTATGTTTGTATGTGTATGTACATATGCATGTATATACATATATATACACATGGACAAAAACTCTTATATGGATCTGTCATGGTCTAGCCTGAGGGAAGACTCCAGACTCACATGATTATATTCTTAAGAGGATATAAGACAGAAGAAACAAGGCTACAAGCTTGAAAAATGGTAAAATAGTTTTATTCACTAACACTACTAAGAATAGAAAGAATAATAATAATAAAAATATTAAGGCATAATATACAAATACCATTCTCTTCCCAATACATCCCAACCTTTCTCACTGATCACATAAAGGACATAAACCATGGGATTCTGATCTTTTTGATTAAGAGTTCTTATTGCCACTTTATGGGAAAAAGAGTTCTTTCTGTTGTGCAGTGGGGTTCATCCCACGGAAGACAACTCCCTACAGAGTGTGTTCAGCGTGGATCCAAACCTTCGGAAAAACACCACAGCCCGCCCAGATTTCTTCAGTGGTGAATTCTTCCTCTCTCCCACAAGGACTCATGGTCCAGGGGTCACCAAGGGGTCTAATGGGGTACTGTTTTAAGGACGAGTCATTCCAGCCTAAAAGTAAAGTCTCTCTTTCTCTCTGTCCTTCAGAATCTCCAAAAAGCCTTATCATCAGCTGCTCATGGCATAAAGTACTCTTATTCCTAGGCTGCGTGAATTTCGCATCCCCCCAAATGTTCCTTAATGAATTACAGAGAAAAATAGTTTGGTTCTATTACAGTCACTCCACAGCTTACAGAAAGGGTCAGTCCCAATGGTAAAATGGCTTCTCCTCTGCCACTCCCTCTTTCTTCTCAGTCGCCATATTTCGTCCCCTCACGTGACTTGCTTTCCTTTTCCTCCGGCTTGGAAGAGAAGTTAATATTTGCAGAAAATGCCTGCAGAAGAATTGATGGAGTTCACATGTTCACATCGGATAATATTCGCCTGTTCTCTCCCTCTTGGTCATACAGCTGTGTCTCTGGCTAGTATCAGCAAAAGCGGGGGACTGCCTCTCCCCCCGAGCCACACCGCTTGTGCTGGCAGCTTACAGCAGTTTACAGCAGTTTTATTACTGCAATTAGCACTTCAGCTCCCGGGCCCTTTTCTCTTTGATCTCACCTTGTCTATCTCCGTGGGAGGAACTGGGGGGGGAGAACTCCTGGCTCCTGCGTCCTGCCAGCTGGTTTCTCGGCTCCAGCAACTTGCTGGCTCAGCCCCTCCATGGGCCAGATGGAAATGGGCTAGCCCTCTCTCAGGGCCAGACGAAGCAGGGCCAGCTCCCGTCGAGGGACCCTGCTGCCGTGGGTGCAGCAGGGGAACAAGAGGCACGTATTTCCTGAGTGGTTTTTCTTTAAACATATTTCCACAGAGGTGTTCCTGACTATCAAGTGGCTTAAAGAACTGTCCATTACCCGTTTTAACCAATCAGATTTTCTCCACACTGGGTCAGACTACCACAGGATCACATACTATTTTCTCTATATTTATACACACACAAAATTAAGCCAGGACAATATGCCAGTGTAAGTACAAAAGAAAAAAATGGCTCAAGGAAATTTCATCCAGTAGTTTAAACTTATAACAGGCATCTGAAAAAGTATTACACAAATATTCTCTTCTAAGGAGAAGTGGTGATGCACACAACAGGTGGCACACAATTTCTGCTCATGCTGTGCTAGAAGAAAAATGTCTGCTTCTGCAGATGAAAATTCTGGGAAAAGAATCACACCAGAAAATCTCATTGCTATTCTGCAGTAGGTGTAGTGCCACATCAATCTCTCCATATGTCATTTAGTGTCAGCTTGGGGGAAAGGATCACACAGGATTCTAAACTTTTAAAAGTACTTTCCTAAAGTTGTGTTCTAAGGGTGTTAAGCAGGATGTGTAAGGTCTAAGTAATACACATGCTACTAAGCACCAAATACTAGATTTTTTTTCAACAAAAGTAAGTTGGCACCAAAATCATTACCAGATGATATATGGTGGTTATGTTTCTCCTTTTCCAGTAAGCAGGAACTTCACTGGCCTGCCATGACTTCTCAGATATGATGGATAGTGGCTTAGCCACTTCCTCAGCCAGTTCTCTCAGGACATGTGGACATATCTTGTCAGGTCCCAAGGACTTTGGAATCTTCAAGTTCCTTAAATGGTCTCAAACCCAGTCTTCGCCTACAGTGGGTAGTTCATCATTCCCCCAATCCCTGCTTTCACCTTCTGAAACTTGCACAGTGTGGTTGGATTACTTGCTGGTTAAGACTGCGGCAAAAGAAGTTGTCGAGTACCTCGAACTTCCCCATGTTCCCTGTATCCTTCCTGCAAGGACACACATTTCCCCCAGTGTTCCTTCTATCGTTGATTTGCCTTTTGAAGTTTTTTTTGTTACCGTTGATGTCCTTGGCCAGATTACTTCTACCAGTGCTTTAACTTTTCTAACAAGATCCCTGGCTGTTCAGCCAATTTCTCTGTATTAATTCCAGGCTACCTTTTCCTGCTTCCACCCTCTGTAATCTATCGGTTTGTGTTTAATTTTGTCCAGGAGCAACTTCTTCATCCATGCAGGCCTCCCGATGTTTTCCCCTAATTTCCTTTCTGTAGGGCTGCATCGCTCTTGAGCATGGTAGAAACAATCACTGAATATCCTCCAGCTCCCTTGGGCCCCTCTGTCTTCCAGGGCTCTATCCCATGGCTCTCTACTGAGCAGATCCCCAAAGAGACCAAAGTCTGCTCTCCTGAAGTCCAGGGCAGGGAGCTTGCTGTGCACCCTCCTTTCTGCCCCAAGGATCCACTCTTCCATGGTCACTGCAGCCCAGGCTGCCCTTGAGCTTCACATTTCCCACCAGCCCCTTCTTGTTGGTGAGAACATGGTCCAGCACAGCACCTCTCCTCGTTGGCTCTTCTGTCACTTGGAGGAGGAAGTCATCATCAAGGCATTCCAGGAACCTCCTGGATTCCTGTGCCATACTGTGTTTTCCCTCCAATAGGTCTCAGGGTGCTTGGAGCCCCTTTGGGGACTTTGGCTATCTCAGTTGTTGCAGTTTTCTGTCTGGAACTTTCTTCCTGTCACTTACCTCGGCAATATTTTGGAAACAAATGGATCAATGGAAGATCGATTCTGAAGGTATAAATGTTAAAAAGATAAAGAAGGTGAAGAAAAATTTGGGATAAGACAAAGAACAAAAACAAACAGCAGGAAAAAAACCCCAAATATTTTAAAAGTACCACATTACTGGAAACAATAAAGAAATCATTACAATTTCATACAATCACAAAATGGTTTGGGTTGGAAGGGACCTTAAAGGTCACCTGATTCCAATCCCCCTGCCATGGGCAGGGACACCTTCCACTAGACCAGGTTGCTCAGAACCCCATTCAGTCCGGCCTTAAACACTTTCAGGAATGGGGCATCCACAACTTCTCTGGGAAACCGGTGCCAGGGCCTCAGCACCTTCACAGTACAGAATTTCTTCCTAATATCTAATCTAAACCTACTCTCCGTCAGTTTGAAGCTATTTCCCTTTGTCCTGCCACTCCAGGCCCTTGTAGATAGTCTCTCTCCATCTTTCTTGTAGGTTCCATTCAGGTACTCTTTTGTTGGATATGTCAAAAAAAATACTGATCTGGGGAAAGAAAGATTCTTCTCACTGGAAGTACAGGACAAAAGAGTTTGCTTTAAATGAGTTACTTTTTTTTAACTACTGAAATTACAGAGCTTAATTTGCACTTACTGAAGAAAAATAAAATGAAACAATCAAAGATAAAAAATAAGCGATCTTACATGGAAGATCCATTTCATAAATCTGTTTAATTTCTATTGTATTGTCTCAAGCAGTAGGAAGAAACAGGCAGAATCTACCATCTTTGCATAAGTGATGCTCATTAATCCAACCAGAGCAACAGTGTGTGCAACTACAAAAAGCGTCTTTGAACAGCGTCGAATATTCAATTGAATAAATAAGATCGTTATGCATGGTTTTACTCAGCTAATATTAATTGTTAATGATCATCATAACATCTGGGAAAGAAGGGCAGCTGCACCACATGAAATGCTTCTGGCGTTGAACAGCAGCACATTGCCATAAAGAAGAGACTTTTCTGACGTGACTACACTGGGTCAGCACAAAGGCATTACACAGTGAGCCTTGCTTGTATTTTCTGCCTTGTTGTTTGCCACAAGTTAAATTTTGCACTCTTGACTTGCAGCATCTGTTCTTTCATGCTGTTTGACCCCACTGCTGGATTCTTTCTAGAAGATCACATTGCAACTTGCAGAACAGTGGAGGGGAGGTCTGAATCATTTGGCCCGGCTAATTTCAGTTGCTTTACATAGGTTTTCATGGTTTTCTAGAAGACAATCTGTAGATTCTCTCATTCTAGATTTCAACCACCGTGTGGTCTCCTGCTAGGGGGGTTTTCAATAATTCTGAGAACCGTAGATCATACCATTTTTTCAATTTTCAGCTTTCCTTAATTTTATGTTTAAAAATCAATTTTTCACATCTCATTTTTGTAGAATCCATTTTCTGTTACAAAAAGTACATACATTAAATAATACATTCTGCACTATCTTCTTACCACAATAATGAAAAATACATGTTTTAAAACCAGTTGTTGCTGGAAATAAAGGTTCTTTTCCTTTCTGCCATCAGCATTAGTCATCAGTTGTTTACAAACATAGTATAAAGCTTCCTTTAAGTTTCTCTGCTACTCCATCATATATTGAAATTATTTTGGCTGTGAAGAACCTTTTGCTAATATTCCATTCTAGCCATGTTTCAGTGGATAATTTATCCATGATAATCTATGTTGAGAATTCACTCAGAGACAAGTATGATTAAGGTCCATCTCAATTAGTCATAAGTTGTGTGTGATGAGGAAGATAATTAAACTTTTGTCAATCATCAAACACTCAGTAAAAAAGAACTGAAAGGGTTTTTCCTCAGTTGTACATAAACTTCAGGCAAATGATGAATGAACAGGAAAGACTTTGTACTTGTAGCTAAGACAGTCCATGCAAATGCTTTTGAAAAACTTAATTATATATTCCTGAACATAGGATTAGGAGGTAAATATTGTCCATTTTATTAATTGCTGCATATATATGTCTCAATGAAGATATAATTATTTTATTTCTTATATCTCTATCATATTAATATTGCTACTGTGCATTAAAAATACTTTGAAATTGCACCACAAAAATAAAAGAACACAAACGTTATCATTCTGAATTATAAGGGAAAATACTTAATGAAATATATGGCTATTGGTCAGCAAAAAATGAATCAGATTTTTAAAAATCACTAGTTCTACAGTGATTTTCTTACTTTCACTGTTGTTATTTAGGACACTAAAATTTTGGGTTATCTATCAATGAAATTTCAGAAGCAAGTGGTACAAGTAAGACAGTATTTTCTTAACTACTAAATGCTAATTGACGTTGGATAATTTTGAGGTTCTAAAATAAGCAATGGACAGATGACTATTTTACCTTTGAAAGTCAAGGCAGTAGACTGATTCAGCACTGCTCTGAGGAATTCCATGAGGACTGAATGCTTCTAAAATGCCAGTTAAATTTCATTTCTTTTTTTTTAACTTTTCCCCCTGTCACCTGCCATTTGTTCAATGCTTGCATTCAGTTAGGTTGGACAGATGGAAAGAATAGCTGTGGGTAGTGTGATGGGTTCACCCAGCCAGCCACTAAGCACCACAGAGCTGCTCTCTCACTTCCCCCCTCCAGTGAGACAGCAAAGGGAGACTAGGAAGAGCAAAAGTGAACGAATTGGTTGGTTGAGACAAAAACTGTGTAATGAGCAAATAAAAGGTGAAGCAGGGAGAAGTAAGTGATGAAAATGCAATTTCTCACCATTTCTCACAAGCAGACTTGTAGTGGTGGCACAGCCCCCTCGTGGGCTGTGGCAGACCGGTGCCCATCAGGTTCTCGCCTTCCAATGGATGGACGAGGGCGGATCCGAGGGCGGCACCGAGGTCTAAACCACATCCCCCCGTCTAGAAGATTCTGTTATGTTCGGTCCCCGGTTGGTTCCCTGTTCCTACTCCCGCCTACCTGCTATCCCTATTGGTTATGTGTTCCTGGTTACCACCGCTTTACCCATACCTCATTGGCTGTATTCCTTTCCTCCCCCCCTTTTTCCCTCGGTATAAAACCCTGTGTACACCCTCAGATTCTGGTCTTTCTCCTCTGACCCCTTCAGAGATTAAACTTCTCTGGAACTCATGAGAAAGATCTCTCTCGCTCCTTTACTTTCGGCTACGCGCTTATAACATCTTAGGCAGGCTAGAGAGCTGCATCACCGCTGGGAAGCCAGCACCAGATAAGCCTCAGCCTCGCTGCATAGAGAGCTGCTTGCTCTCCAGCAAGCGTGGGTGGAAGGTGACGCTGGGCATTCTACAGCGAGGGTCTCCTCGCCAAACTAGCCTTGCCCTCGACCGCGTCACAGGTGGCGCCCGAACAGGGACACTACGCTTACAGGGTTCCTGCTTGCGTCCTTGCTGGTGAGAGCAGCAAGAGTTCGCTTTTCTGGCGTTGCCAACCCTCGTAGAAGCATGCCTCGTTTTAGAGTGCGGTGCTCCGAGGGCGGACTGTAATCTCCTGGTCCTGACCCGAAGAGGACGAAGATCCTGGACCGGTGGCAGTAGAGGAGGACAGTCCTACCAGCCAAAGGACCTTAGCTGGGGATTTCATTTTCGGAAGACCTTGGTGCCTCGCCGGAACGCCAGGAGGTGAGTAACCCGAGAAAGGGGTTTGGTGAAAGAGACTTCAAAGTCTCGGTCGGTCTCTGATGTTTAGTTTATTTATCATTTTCTCAGCTAAGGGTGGATTTGGGCTTCGGGAGTTTTTAAGATGGGTGTTAAGTTGTCCCGAGCTCAGCGAGAGATTTATTTCCAAGTTGGGGAATCCCTAAAGGGGGAGGGAGTTAAATTTTCCAAGGGGATATTGAAAAAGTTTGTAAAATGGATCTTGTGCCATATGCCACGAGTTTCTCCTGACGAAATTCAGAAAATCTCGTTTTGGAAAGCAGTTGACGAGATGTTAGTGTTATCTATGAGGAGAGGAGATTCATTGGTAGAGAAATTTCCCCCTTTGCTCGTAAAGATCAGGGACGTAGTGGTTAGCAAAAATAAGACAGAAGAGAGGCAAAGATCTAACCCCGATGTTGGAAGTTCTACCCATTCCCTGTGTCCCATACCCCGAGTTCCTAAACCCTCTATCCCTTTGCAGAGTAGATCAGGAGGAGTAGACCGTCTGCAGACGCAGGGTTGCAACCGTCTCCCTGACCCTCCTCGGTCTCCTCTGCTACCCAGCCAAGGTAGCCCTGGCCAGGCTGCTTTGGACCTTTCCCTAAATCCTTTCTCCGATCCCTCATTCCCAGTTTGTAATCCACATGTTATTTCTCAAAATGGAGGATCAGAAACTAGAGGACAAGATGGTGGATGCCACGTGGCGAGACCATCCATCTTGGCTTCTTCTTCCCAAGATCCCTATCTCCCTGATGGTTACACCTCTTCCCTTATCCCTCCAGAAGTGTCAGCTGCGGGCCCCTCCCCTGCGTCGGGTCCCGCCCCTCTTGCGTTGATAGGTGTGGTTGCGTCGGGTCCCTCCCACAGCGTCGGGAAGCCCCTCCTTTCCTGGGACTCCGCCCCTCCACATCCCACTTCCGGGTACACCCATCCATTACCTTCTTCCGGTTCTCACGGCCTACCTTCCGGTTCCCACGGTACCGGAACCGGATGCAGTCCACCTACCACTTCCGCATTTAATGATAACACCGCTCTGATAGTTGCCCCAGTATTATACAGCCGTATGGGTTTGAATCCCTGATGGGAGCCCTTCAGTTATCAGCATTTGAAGGAGCTATGTAAAGCCCAGAAAGAGTTTGGAAGAGAGAGCGAATACTTTAAAAGCCTACTCCATGCTACCTTTACATCCAATACGCTAGTCCCTCATGACATAAGAAATGTATTGTCATGTTTGTTAACACCATCGGAATATCTATTGTGGGAGGCTGCATGGAAAAGAATATTAAGGGACGCTCTTCCAACTCTGATCACCCAGGACGGCAATGCTCACTTAACAATGAATCATCTGGTAGGTGAGGGTGAGCAAACAAGGGCACAGGATCAGGCAGTTAACATCCCAAGGCCTGTCCTGGAATTAATTACCGCTGCTGCTGAAAAGGCCTTTAACCTTATGCCTCCAAAATCGGCACCTACTGTTAGTTATACTGCAACCAAACAAGGCCCAGCTGAACCATTTATAGATTTCGTGGACAGGCTCAAGCAACTAATAAATAAACAAATACAAAATGCGGGAATGAAGGAGGAGATGTTGAGGGAGTTAGCAAAGGCTAACTGCAATGACACCTGCAAAAGGGTGATATTGTCATTGCCGTTCGATCCTCCTCCCACGTTAACACAGATGATAGAGGCCTGCACAAGGCTAGTGGTAGTAGAGCAAGAAACACCACAGAAGAAGCAGGGGGGCATAGGTATAGGGGTAGTTGAAACCCCAAGTAGGCCATGGCAGAAGCAGTATTCCAATTTCCCCGGGGCGTGTAGGAATTGCGGAAGGAAGGGCCATTGGGCAAAGGACTGTAGAGTGAAAAGTAATAACAGAACCTTTAAGAAGTTTCCCTCAGGTGGCTCCTCCAAAGCCTTGCAGCCACCTACCTCAACACCAACGGGAAACCAATAAGAGAGCGCGGCGAGACGGCCCCGCGCCACGATATAAATGGAGCAGCCGTCAAACATACAGAGACAAAAAACCGGATGGATGTTCTTACTACCGGACCCGAAAATTTTAACTCCAATCAGTGGAGACTTGTCACAGTGAGTCTTTCCACCACCACACCGAATAAAGACATATTCGTTATGGGGAATGCCGAGTCCACACCACAGGAAATAGAAATCACACCGGCAGTCGTCCACACTGGCCCCACAGGAGAGTTCATCATCCACATTAAATGCCATCATCCACCATACTTTCTTCCTGCAGGGTGTCCCATAGCTCAGGCTATCCTCTTGCCCACAGAAAACCTGAAGAATGCCGTAAACCTACGGTATTTTGGGCAGAGGTGGTAGGGCGGGACAAACCGCTAGTGAACTGCAGGCTACAAAGTCAGGGAGGGAGCATCACCCTGATGGGGATGATGGATACGGGGGCAGATGTGACGGTCATCAGCTCCACTGAGTGGCCATCACAGTGGGAGCGGCGACCGGATGAGGGTGTCGTAATGGGGATAGGTGGATCCCTGACAGCAGAAAGATCCAGACACTTAATACAGGTAGAGGGACCAGAGGGTAGGGTCGCTACCATTAGACCATTCTTTGCGGACTCCGGGTTTACATTGTGGGGCAGATATCTTATGTCCCAATGGGGAGCCCGGGTCGAAATTCCATCTCGACCTTGGGATTTTTAGGAAGGGCCACTGCGGAGCACGCCACCCAGGCACTGCATTGAAAAACAGATTCTCCAGTGTGGGTGGGTCAGTGGCCCCTAGCTAGACCGAAATTAGAGGCGCTCAACGCTGTCGTGGAAGAGCAGTTAAGGAAGGGCAACATCGAGCCTTCCAATAGCCCCTGGAACTCTCCGGTTTTCGTTATTCGAAAGCCGGGGAAGGATAGGTGGCGGCTCCTCCACTATTTGCGTAAGATCAATGAAGTCATTGAGGACATGGGACCTCTGCAGCCCGGAATGCCATCTCCCACAATGCTACCCCAAAAATGGAAACTCGCGGTCATAGACATCAGGGACTGCTTCTTTAATATCCCTCTACACCCTAAAGACGCCCCCCGGTTTGCCTTTTCTGTGCCATCTATTAATAGAGAGGCTCCCATGCGACGCTACCACTGGCGGGTGTTGCCTCAGGGCATGAAGAACAGCCCCACCATATGCCAGTGGTACGTTGCCCGCATTCTGTCCCCGATCCGGAGGCTGGCCAGTAAATCAATCATATATCACTATATGGATGACTTGTTGATATGTGCACCAACACAAAGGTATGTGGACTGGACTTTAGTACAAGTGGTTAAGGCTTTGAAATCTGAAGGTTTCGAAATACAATCTGAAAAGGTCCAAAGGATTAGTCCGTGGAACTACGTGGGCTTAATCATATCAGAAAGGACCATTACCCCCCACAGTGTAGTTATTAATGATAACCCAAAGACATTGCAGGAATTACACCAGCTCTGCGGTACCATCAATTGGATCTGACCACTCCTTGGCCTCACCACGGAAGATCTCGCACCACTATTCAATCTACTGCGAGGAGACTGTGAACTGACTGCGCCAAGGACGCTGACCGCTGATGCCAGAAGATCAATCGAGAAGGTACAGCGTGCCATCTCTTCCAGACAGATACACCGATGTCACGAGAGTCTACCATTCAGGTTTGCCATATTAGGGGATATGCCATACCTCTATGGGCTATTATTCCAGTGGGATGACGTGTAGAGGGACCCCTTGTTGCTGATCGAGTGGGTTTTTCTCTCGCACCAACCATCCAAAAGCATCACCCAGCCACAGGAGCTTATGGCTAAGTTGATTACAAAAGCGAGAGCGCGACTCCGTACCCTCGTGGGATGCGATTTTATGTGCATATACGTTCCGTTAAATTTGGAACAATTGGAAAGTCTACTCCAAATGAATGAGAGCCTCCAATACACTCTAGATAGTTACACGGGACAAATTTCAATCCACTATCCCATACACAGCCTTTTACGATTGGCACTAAAAATTCTACCAAAACAAATACAAAGCAAAAAGCCACTCAGTGCTCTGACGTTGTTTATAGACGGCTCAGGAGCATCCTGAAAGTCAGTCATCACCTGGCTTCAGGATCCTCAGACACAGAAGTGGGAGTCTGACATCGAGGTGGTCCAAGGGTCACCTCAGGCTGCAGAGTTAGCAGCCGTGGTCAGAGCATTTAAGAGGTTTAAAGAACCTTTCAATCTGATTACCGATTCGGCTTATGTTGCAGGTGTAACTGCTAGAGCAGAGTCAGCGCTATTGAAAGAGGTCTCTAACCCAAAAATGTATAGCTTGCTCTCTAGGCTCATTTTAGCAGCCGTGGTCAGAGCATTTAAGAGGTTTAAAGAACCTTTCAATCTGATTACCGATTCGGCTTATGTTGCAGGTGTAACTGCTAGAGCAGAGTCAGCGCTATTGAAAGAGGTCTCTAACCCAAAAATGTATAGCTTGCTCTCTAGGCTCATTTACCTCATCTCCCACAGAGAGCAACCATTTTACGTGATGCACATCAGGTCGCATTCTGTGCTCCCAGGTTTCATCGCTGAGGGTAACTGGAGGGCAGACGCGTTAGCGATGCCAGCGCAGCTCTCCACTGTTCCAGATTTATTTCAGCAAGCCAGACTTAGTCACTCGATCTTCCACCAGAACGCTCCAGCCTTGGTACGCCGATTCCATATCACCCGAGATCAGGCAAAGGCTATTGTGGCCACATGCCCCAACTGCCAAAAGTACCAAATGCCATCATTGGGCTCAGGGGTTAACCCTAGGGGCANAACTGGAGGGCAGACGCGTTAGCGATGCCAGCGCAGCTCTCCACTGTTCCAGATTTATTTCAGCAAGCCAGACTTAGTCACTCGATCTTCCACCAGAACGCTCCAGCCTTGGTACGCCGATTCCATATCACCCGAGATCAGGCAAAGGCTATTGTGGCCACATGCCCCAACTGCCAAAAGTACCAAATGCCATCATTGGGCTCAGGGGTTAACCCTAGGGGCATGGGCAGTTGTGAGGTATGGCAGACGGATATGACACATTTTCCCCAGTTTGGCAGACTTAAATATGTGCATGTGTCTGTCGACACTTTCTCGGGCGCAGTCTTCGCTTCGGCTCATGCGGGGGAGAAGGCCAAGGATGTGGTCAACCATCTGACCCAAGCTTTCGCCACTCGGGGGGTGCCCACGGAAATTAAGACAGACAACGGGCCTGCTTACGTTTCATGAAGACTTCAGAATTTCTTCCAGCTCTGGGGAGTAAAGCATACCACCGGCATTCCCCACTCCCCGACGGGACAATCAGTGGTGGAAAGGACGCATCGTACAATCAAGAGGTTGCTGGAGTTACAGAGAGGAGAAGATACCATCAACATTCCAGTAGTAAGACTATCTAAGGTACTGTTCACCATCAACTTCCTAAATTGCTCCTTCAAAGAACCCAATCCACCAGTTCTTCACCATTTTTCCAATTCCAAGAGAGCAAAACTAAAGGAGCATCCTCCGGTGTTAGTAAAAGACCCAGAGACACTGCAAACGCAGGGCCCATTTCCCCTGATAACGTGGGGGAGAGGATATGCATGTGTCCAGACCCCACAAGGGCTGAAATGGGTCCCAGGCAAATGGGTCAAACCTTTCCTACAGCCCAAAGCCTCAAAAGAACAGCAAGAAGGTCCAGCAGATGTCACTATGGCTGCCTGGAGAAGACGGTGCAAGACCAAGGAAAGATCAGCCCCTCAGGAGGACACTTACTTTAACCTGCATACCCTTTTCCCTAATCCAGAACTTTAGGCTTTCCCTACCGCACTTCATTTAATTGCTAAAAGGGGGGAGTAGAAGGGACCAACCATAACACTGGTATGGTGTTAGGTTTTTATGCCTTATGTTTTACCCTTGTGTTCTCTTTTGTAGATTTAACCTACCCACCCGTGACGATGCTTAACTATCTGCGTTTCCTGTTGGTTATCCTGCCAGTGACAGGATGGATCATTCCCCAGCCGAGGACAAACGTGTGGACAACTTTGGCGAGATCCCTCAACCAGGACGGATTACGTCTGTCCATAAATAACACGGACGACCCAATGTCCACATGCCTAGTGGGGATCCCACTCCAACCCAACGAGTACCCTTTTACAGGCAAAAGGCCCGACCCGGTTCGCTCTTGGGATGAGTGGACGAGGCTGTACCCATCCATGCAGGAGGAACCCCACGAATTTGACCTGCTGGGGTCCTCACAAGCGGTCAAGCTTGTGTATTGTGTATTGTGTACAAGTATTAACTTTGATTACAAATTAAACACAAGAGAATGGCTGGGTCAGGGGCAAATGAGAACGCCCTATATATTGGATGTTACACCGCATGACAAAGCATATATTTCACCTTTTTGGTGCAACATTACCGCACCCACACCAGCCAAATCCACTAAGAGTCCCAGAGTGCTCCCAAAAGGAGTTTTTTTCATCTGTGGCAACCAGGCCTGGTCAGGGATCCCATCCCGTCTGCGCGGAGGGCCCTGCACCCTTGGGAAGCTAGCACTGCTTACCCCGGACAAAAAGCATTTATTAGAATGGAAAAGAATTGATTCGGCTCCAAAAACAAATTCGGCTCCAAAAACAAAGAGAACAATTACTGAGATTGAAGAAAACTGCAATTCTGAAATCACATCTTGGCCTAGGATGAAAATAGTCATGATGTCAGTGCTACTCCCTTTGCCTGCAGCAGCCAGAGCCTTGGGGGAAATCAAGCATATTGAATGTTGGCTAGGTAAACATGCCAGCCTTACCTCCAAGGCTCTCAGTGAGCTGCTAGCAGACGAGGACACCACTAGGCATGCCACGCTACAAAACCGCGCGGCAATCGATTACCTCCTTCTCGCCCATGGGCATGGGTGCGAAGAATTTGAAGGACTTTGTTGTTTCAACTTGTCATCACACTCCGAAAGCATCCACGCCACCATCCAGAAAATCAAGGAGCAAGTCCATCAACTCCGGTGGGAAGGAGAGGACTGGTTGGGGGGGATTTTCTCCGGCTGGGGAATGTCCGGGTGGGCAGGATCAATCTTAAAAACCGTTTTTGGGTTTGTTTCAGTTGTTACCCTTATTTTTATGTTTCTCTGTTGTTTTAAGTCCTACATTCTAAAATGAATAAGTAAAAACGGGGGAGATGTAGTGGTGGCACAGCCCCCTCGTGGGCTGTGGCAGACCGGTGCCCATCAGGTGCTCGCCCTCCAATGGATGGATGAGGGCGGATCCGAGGGCGGCACCGAGGTCTAAACCACATCCCCCCCGTCTAGAAGATTCTGTTATGTTCGGTCCCCGGTTGGTTCCCTGTTCCTACTCCCGCCTACCTGCTATCCCTATTGGTTATGTGTTCCCGGTTACCACCCCTTTACCCATACCTCATTGGCTGTATCCCTTTCCTCCTCCCCTTTTTCCTCGGTATAAAACCCTGTGTACACCCTCAGATTCTGGTCTTTCTCCTCTGACCCCTTCAGAGATTAAACTGCTCTGGAACTCATGAGAAAGATCTCTCTCGCTCCTTTACTTTCGGCTACGCGCTTATAACATCTTAGGCAGGCTAGAGAGCTGCATCACCGCTGGGAAGCCAGCACCAGATAAGCCTCAGCCTCGCTGCATAGAGAGCTGCTTGCTCTCCAGCAAGCGTGGGTGGAAGGTGACGCTGGGCATTCTACAGCGAGGGTCTCCTCGCCAAACTAGCCTTGCCCTCGACCGCGTCACACAGACTGATGCCCAGCCAGTCTCTGAGCAACAGCTGCCTCCCAGAGCAGCCTCTCCTCACTGGACTCGATGATCCTTGTGTGTCCCTTGTAACTCAGGATATTCTGTGATTCTGTGGTGTTTGGCATGGAATATCTCTTTGGTCACTTGGGTCTATTGTCCAAGTTACGTCCTTTCCCAACCTCTTGCTCTACAGCCTTGTCCCAGGGAGTGGGACAGAGTGAGGAACATTGGCGTGCATTTTGGGTCACAAATCCAAAACATAGCACTGTACGGTCTGCTGTGGAGCAAGTAATCTCCACCACAGCTGCACATATACAAACTAGCATTGCAGAGAAAATGGGTTTCAATTATGGCCCTTTTTATGAGGATAACCTCTGTTAAAAATGTAAGATATTTTCTTAATCATGTCTGGCTGTTTATAAAAAGTACAAAATTAAAACACAGCATATGTTTCTGGACAAACTAGGGAATATGTTTTGAATTTCTGAAACAGTCACAAACAAATTTTTCAAGGCTTTTTCTACGACTTTTTTCCCTACATCACTATTACATTCTTGATTCTCAATTTGTGTAGGTGAGAAAGTCTGAGTCAAGTCTTCAGTGATCTGTTTCCCACGTACAGCAGCAGCAAAAGCAAAAGAGTGAAGCAGAAAGTATGAATTCCTATGGAATAATGAGCACTGTGCTGCATGTGTAGGGCTGGCAAACAGCATAATAATTCTGTGCAGAAGATTATCAGTGTGTACTGCAAAAAAAATTATCAGACAGATTTCCTCAGTACTCAATACATGGAAAAGAGCATTCAGCTTTCACTGTCATCTTGCTCAAAACATCAAATACTATCTCCGAAGCAATGAAACAGAAAATCAAAATGACCCATAATCAATATCTGCATAGCATCATTCCCTCACCTAAAGATGTCATTTCCTAATCAGTAGAACAATCAAAATAAAAATGAAAACTGGCAATGCTACAAGTCATAATGAGCAAGATGAAACAAAAGTACGCTTACTGTGACAGAACTATCACAGCACAGTGAAATGCAGAAAGACTGTGGCAGATGTACAAACCACAAGTGAAAATCTCCAAGGAAAAGGTACCTAGATGCTCAAGAAGACAGAAGAAACCAAGATAAGCATTTACCATGTAGTTAACTGTCTGGAAAAACAAAAACAAGAAGAGAAAACATGAATCCTGTTGCCTTTAATAAGAATCATGAAAGATTTATGTTTATGTTTATGAATAGCATTCCTGTGACATTGAAGACATGTTGAATTGTTAACTCACTTCATTTGCATAGTAAAGGTTTGTACTAGATTACATTCATCACCCAGAACTTGAACAAGGGCATATCTGTAAATAATAATCCAAAGGGTCATTTGAATCTGACATGTCACAAAAACAGCCTGCAAGGTGAGTGGGATCTTATTATCAGGAACAACAAGTTAACTGAGATAGAAATCAGTGGTGAGGGATTTAATATCCTGAACAAAACAGAGTTCTTTTATAAAGGAACCAGTAATCGCAAAATAAAGTCCCCAGGCAATCTCTAATCTCTATTGAACTATATTATGTGAAGGTCAATCAGTAGGGAAGGAAGGAAATAGAAGTGTGGTCTACAGGGGCACAGGGATACAACTACAATAGCCTTGAAAAAGGCAATCTGAAATTACAGCAAGCTATTTAGGTCACAGCAGAAGAGAAAAGCTTGACTTGAAGTATCAGTTATAACTCACAGTATGAATCATGATGGATGAAGACCAGTAATTTAAAGAATCCACTGTTTGAAAAAGTACTTTAATGTCCATTTTTGTCAAAGGAATTAATTGATAAAAGTCAAACTATGCATCCAAGAAAATTGACCATGTGGCTCCTAGTTTATAACCAGATAGCATCAGATGTATGAAATGTGAGTGCAGAATGTGAATGAAACACTATTTTTATCTTTTCAGTGTTATCTCTGTGAAGTATCTCCATTGCTTACAAATACTTTACTGAAGCTCCTCTTCTAAGAGACTATCACGAGTCACTACAGGTTTACCCCGATTCTCTTGCTTACAGTACACACAAACTACCACCCCATAGCACATCCCAAGGGATTTGATGACTACTTAAAAATACAACAATTGGAAACAAATCAGTTAATACTTAGCATTTGTGCTTACTATAGAACTTTACATTTTCCCTTGAAAGTTAAAAAGGCAGACTTTATGGGGGCAGCCTCCCCCAGATAAGACACAGAAAAAACCCACAAACCTGTGCACTCTGTCCCCATAACTCACTCATTTTATTTTAGAGCTTGTCTTTCAAGTACTGAAGCTCTTTGCTCTCATTGTCTTAAACTGTCCCTCAGCCTAAAGATGTCCTTCTGTCCTTCCTGTCCAGTTTGACAGGATATGTCAAATACTGTTTCTCCACAGACAATCACATACAAATCAACATGAATATTGCCCAGCAGAAAAAGGTATAACTTCTGTAATTATCTATATACATATGGAACAAATCTTGAGGAATTAGCTCTATAAAAGCTTTATAGGTCAAGTAGTATCACAGCAATCAGCTGAGGAGAGGAACCTTAGCTCTCTGTATATGTAACAACTATCAACCCAAAATTTTCTATTCTTGACACAAATGCCAATGCTGTATAACATTTTCCTTCGATTTACTTAGGTGTTTAGACAGGATGACAACTACCAGAAAACATTAAAATTATCTTTATTTTCCCAATATACACCAGTGTTCAGTTGACCAAAGGTTTCATGTATTTTTCTAAATTATTTGTCAGTATAAACAGAATATCTCTAAAAGAACTATACGTTACCACCAGAGGAGTGGAAAAATAAGTGGAGACTTCTGATAGTGTCATTCACTGTGCTGGTTTGAATGTGAACCAGCAGGGGAAATTAACCCCACACAAAATACCTCGAGAGATTTTAGGTCAGAATTACAATTTTAATAAAAAGGTTAAAATAAATGCAGGAATACAGAAACACCGGCCTAAACAAACTGACAGAGTCAGGTGTACAATCTGACACCCTGTTGGCCAGGGTGGTAGCTGTGTAGTCCAGTTAGGCACTGGTCCTGTAGAAAGGCCTGGCCTGCTGAGTATCTGGTGGTCTGAATGTCCAGTCGTGGTGGTCTGGAGTCCTCTGACTTTCCAGTCATCTGGTAGTCCAGTCCTGGTAGTCCCGTCCCAGTAGTTCTGTCCAGTAGACCAGTCAAGTCCAGTCCAGTGAAGTGGAGTGATGTGATTTTCTTCCATCTCAAAGCCTGGTTTTATGTTGTGTTTCTTGGCTGGTACCTCCTCCAGGGGCGGGCACTTCCACAATGGGAAAGGATTTTCCCGACGTTCTATTGGTTGCTTCAGCAATGAGCTCACATGAGGCCTCTCCGGGGAGAAAACGGCTTCTGACATTCTATTGGTTGGTGTTTTGTCTTGTTCAGTAATGGGCCATTAACTGAGATAATCCACTCAGGGTGGTTCTGAAGTTCTGTTGGTCCATGCTTATCAAGTTCAGTAATGGGCCATTAACTGAGATAATCTGCTCAGGACAGGTGGTGCAATGGGCCATTAGCTGAGATGATCTACTCAGGATGGGTGGTGCTTGCTGTCGGCCGGAATGGTTATCTCAGTTGAGATAAGGAGTGCCACTCTACCTCACATGAGCATAGCCTCAGGGACCAGGTGTGTAACTGTGAACGATCCAGCTTATCAAGGAAATATGTGGGTGGTGATAGAATATATCGTTTTATGGTTAACCCAGGACATTCACTAAATATCATCATTACTTCAGTGAGGCTCATTTTGACTTTGCTATTGTTTTTGTACACCATCTCTGACCACCTCCCAGGCATCCCAGCTAAAAAGAGTACAGAAAACCAGGCCAGTAGATGTAATACAAATAGGATTAGCAAAAAAACTACTAACCTTTTAGTTGCCAGACAAAAGTTTCAAGTGAAAATTCAAATTGTAGAAAAGTTACAGCAATTTTGTACTTTGTAAATTTTCTCAGTAAGTCCCTCTCTGTTCTCTCAATGCTACATACACAATATATTGAATCTTCTGTTTGGAGTACATGTCTCCTAAACAAATACCAAATATTTAATGTTAATGTTCTACATGATAAGGCTATAGTCCCAAATATGATGTTAGTTTCTACTAGCTCTTTTCCATAGTGGTATTTACAAAATAATTATTTTTCTCATGCCCATGAGAATTTTTCTTTGTTTATAAAAGATAAACATCAAGATGGGTGATTTTTAGAGAATATGCATGTTTTGAAGATATTAAAGAGATAATACTAAGGTATTGTGGTGTTTTAAAAACCAAAAATTTTTATATAATTTGCTTAGGCACACCACAAACATTATTGTCCTATATAAAGGTAACATTTCCAAATGAAATCACAACTCACAAACCATGCCACATCTTTCTTTTTCTTTTCTTCCTACCATCATTTTTATGTTGCTTTCATTGAATAAAACGTCTTTTAATTAAGAAAGGGAGATAAAGAGATCCCGCCATAATAAGGCTACATCTCTCATGGAATGTGAGGTATTTTGTGATGCACTACAGTTACTTTCTTCACAGTGCAGCAGTTTCTGTTCCAGGCACTGTGACAGTAAATAGGATGACTAAATAAGTAATCTCTGTCCCCTCCTTTTTAGTTGCTTTGTCATTGTCCTGGTTTAAAAGACTGGTGTCTGCCAAGAAAGGTTGGAACCTTCCCGGAATGGAGAAAAAATGACCCACTCCCTCCAACTTATTATAACCTTGAAATTATGGGGCTTTCAGGCAAAGATATAGGAAAAGGAATAACAGTTCTCTACTACAATTTTTATATACATGTATATATATATACATATCACAAGACAGACAAACAGCAACAATAAGAGAACAGAAAACCCAATAACAGCCGATTCTCGCCCGTTGAGCAATGTCCCTTTTTGGTGTAGTTGTGACCACACCCAGCAGGGGTGCTATTGGTTCCAGGCGAGAAGACGGCTGCAGTGACTCTCGCGGCCGGCAGGGGGCGCTGGCAGGCCCCCGTGAGGGGGGGCAGGTGCGATGTTTCCCCCGCGGCTGCAGGGGGCGCTGTGGCGCGGTAACCTCTCCACATGGCAATGGCGGCTCGGGCAGGGGGAAGGAGGGGAGGTGGCTTCTTCCGTGCAGAAACCGCAGCAGATTGCAGCCTCAGAGCCCAACACACAGGGAAGTTGTGGCAACATGTAGCAGGCAGAAGCTCGGTGGGAGGCAGTCCCGGTCCTGGGTTTCAGCACAGGAGTAGCTGCAGCAGCAGAAAAGCAGAACTGGCGGACCAAGCAGGTGAGCTGAGCTACAGTGTAGCAGAGCAGCCAAATGCTCCCTGAAAAACAGGTAACCATTCTCTGCTCCCAACCGGGCTCAGAACCGACCCACCTCCAGCTAAGAGACTGGAGTCACAATGTAGCAGTGCCCCAGCTCGATACACACACCCCCCTCTGCACACGCAGTGCTGCTGCTCTGATCCCAGACCAGACGAGAGAGAGCAACTCCTGGCCCCGGCAGCACCAGGATCCCGGGCGGGGCTCACAAGCATTGAGATACCTCCGAGCCAGGAAGGGGAAAGGAGGAAGAAAGAGACACGGTAACAATTTTTGGTAAAACATTAATGTGGGACAACAATCTCCAAGACAGTCATGGTTGTTGAATTATGTCTTTTGCTACAATAGTTTTGAAATCATCCCTTAGTGCCATTATAAAAGGCACTTCGGAATCTTTCGCGAACTAGGGTTCTATATCAGCCCCTATTTTCAAGTTTTGAACTATTAGCAGGTCCTCAATATGGATTTTAAGATCTATTTGGTTTTACAGAAAGTCCTGTGTCAATTTAGGGATGTAAAAACACGAACTAGGTTAGAAAAGGATGAAAAAAATGGCTTTGCAAAGAAGTCTTCCCCACAACTCCTTTCACTGCGGGCACTGAAAGTGCCTTAGGCTAAAATATCATCATAAGCTTATATTCTCTCACTGCATACCACAGAGTACCAAACATGTGACAATAAGATTGATAAGCTTTCCTGCTCAGATACTGCATAACGAAATGAATACTATAAGGAGAACAAAAAAAATCATGTTATACAGTCAAAATATATGTTATACAGTCAAAGAAACGAATAATAGAAATGGTGCTGTCTCCATTTTTTACAATGATGTCATGAGTATGTATGTAATCCTGGTCATAGGAGAATAAATCTCAGCAAGGCAGAATTAGTCATAAATTTAGTCAGTTGAAACTCTTTATTTTTAAAAACAAAATTCACTTTGTGACCTAATGGAAAGCTGCAGTGATGATTTCCGGGTAGGAAGGTGTGTTGGTTTTGCAGGGCCTGGTTTTTTGGTAGTGGGGGGGCTACAGAGGTGGCTTCCATGAGAAGCTGCTAGAAGCTTCCACCATGTCCAGCAGAGCCAGTCCCTGATGGCTCTGATGATGGATGTGCCGCTGGCCAAGGCTGGGCCAATTAGAGATGATGGTAACGCCTCTGTGATAACAGATTTAAGAAGAAACCAAAACAAAGTTTGTGGCACAGCTGTAATTTTCCAACTAGAGAGTAGTAGGAGTGAGAATATGTGAGAGGAACAACAATGGAGGCACCAAGGTCAGTGCAGAAGGAAGGGGAGGAGGTCCTCCATGCGCCGGAGCCGAGATGTCCCTGCAGCCCGTGGTGAGGACCATGGTGAGGCAGGTTGTCCCCCTGCAGCCGATGGGGGTCCACAGGGAATGTCCAGAGGTCCACTCACAGCCCGTGGGGGAGGTGCCCACGCTGGAGCAGGTGAACACCAGGACGCTGTGATCCAGAGGAAGTCCCAGTGGAGAGAGAGGCCTTGCNAAGATCTTGGGTGATGAACTGACCAAAACCCCCACCCCGTCTCCCTGCACCATTGGTGGGAAGGAGGGAGGGGTTGGGGGGAGACTAGGGCGTCTTTGAGGGCTTATTTTACTTCTCCTTATTTCACTCTGATCTTATTAGTAATAAATTCACTTTATATCATTAAGTAGAGCCTGTTTTGCCCTTGAAGTGTTTTCTCCCAGTCCTTATCTCAACTCATTAACTCTTTGTTAAATTCTCTCTCTGTCCAGTTGCAGAGCAGAGGAGAGTGAGTGAGCAGGCCTTTTGTGGGTGCCTGGCATTTGGCCAGTGTCAAACCATGACAGAAGGTTACCGGCAGCAGAAACGGGCTATGAAGTGGCACCTCTGTGAAGAACAGCCCGTTTTCAGAGCAAGAAAGAGGTAGGAAGCCAGACACCCCACTCCACCCAGCCACTCACTTACTCCCCTACCAGTGAGACTGGGGAGAGGATCACGAGGGCAGAAGTGAGAAAACTCATGAAATGGGATTAAGACAGGTAAAAGAAACATGACAGTTTAAATATGATTCAGGAATGATTTAGGAGAAGATACTAAAAGTTTCCAGACTACTGTCTTCGCCTTCGAAAAAAGTTTCTTTCTTACTGAATTATGATGTAATTTCATTGCCTTAAACCTATAAGGGATTTCTTTTGAAACATTAGACTCTAGCATGCCATGTTCATAAAAATCTCACCAAGAAACCATTTTAAAAGTATGACTTGCAGCTATAAAAATTCTAAATATGAACTCTCTACTTTTATATTCTATGAGAAGTGTAAAAAAGACAAAACCTGTCACAAAACTATATTAAAAACCCCCACATTTCAATATTCTTTTTCAGGTGAAAAAACTTTTTACAAGGGTGTGTAGTGACAGGACAAGGGGGAACAGCTTCAAACTGGAAGAGAGTAAGTTTAGATTGGATATTAGGAAAAAATTCTTCCCTGTGAGTGCGCTGAGGCCCTGGCACAGGTTGCCTAGAGGAGTTGTGGATGCCCCATCCCTGGAAGTGTTCAAGGCCAGGTTGGATGGAACTCTGAGCAAGTGGAAGGTGTCCCTGCCCACAGCAGGGGGTTGGAATGAGATGGTCTTTACGGTTCAATCCAGCCCAAACTGTTTTGCATCAATGATGCATTACATCACCCAAACCACGATGATGCAACGGGCCAAAATTTAAATATTTTATATCTTGCATAAATTATCATTTCTTTAAACACACACACACCAAGAGAAAAAATATAATATTTATATGCTTATATATTTACTTTAAAATTAAATGGCTTTGGGAAAAAATAAATTGGATACATAAATCCCTGATTCTTTGATATGTACAAATGCTTTTCCTTCTTTGAGAATGTGATTGGATGCAATTTTTTTGTGAGTGCCCTGAGAACATGAAGCTGGGCAGTTGCTCAGAAACTTTATAACAGCCATCATTTTCCCACTAGTGCTAGCTTGGTCTACTGTACTGATAAGTCAGGACTCTAAACAGCATAAGAAAAATGCTTGGCACATTCAAATTCAGTTCTATGCAAATGTGCACGCTATAAAACATTAGTTTGCTCTATGCTGATGCATGAGATGTGAAATCCTACATTCCAGTCTGACCATATTTCACATTTTCTGTTGCATTCAATTCTTAAATGTTTCTTTTGTTTGACTGGATTTTTTAAAGCAAATTATAATCCTGACATATTGAGGTTAGTAAAAACAGTAAACATACTTTTCTTATTCTGCTACATTTCACATTTCCTAGTTTTGAAAAAAATACTGTGGCAAATGTTTAATAACATTTTTCTTTTTCTTTCTAGCTACTATAGCAAAACTGATGAATTATCTCCTTTGCTGTTGTAAATCAATATCACTCCTTGGACTTCTCATGGAGTTATGCAGGATATACAGTGGAAGAGCTGTCTTCTTAAACTTGCAGGCATGTAGCTAATTAAGTAGTACAGCTGGAAAAAGTTACATTATTCTAAGGTCTCTGCTCAAATTTGCACCAGTTTCAGCTATAGTATATTTGAAACCACAGATTGGAGAAAACATGGTAAAATGTACGTAAGCAAGCTAATAGAAAGCAAAAGACACACAAAGTAGTTCTTAATGTAGTTTTGCATTAGTTTAACTATGTAAGACTTAGATTCTTGTCCCTCGTTTCACTCCTACTTTTCCATTTTTTTTTCAGACTGCCTGATGCAAAACACAGTCTCCCATATATCACTAATCCAGTTAGGCTCCTTGATCTCTTAAATAAATACATTTATCCTCCTTGTATGTATCACTTCCCTTTACAGCATCACCTTTTCCCTCTATTTTACTTGTGAAAGTTGATTTTCTTTCTGACACATAACAAAACCTACCCTGTGGAAGAGCATCTTCTCAAACCACATTGCATCACATCTTACAGGGAATATATTGCTTTTAGCCTTACCACCTGCAACATTTCTCTAGAAGGATGAATTGGACACCAGCAATAGTTCATTTAAGGCATGAGACACAAAACATATCCGGGCTATGGAGCTTAGCAGGGGAACAACTCCAATGGCAATTTTCCCCACTTGCTCTGACAGAAACTATGACACCGCCAAGTCCAGTACCAAGTTTCTGCACAGATAATGCCCAGCTGAAGGACTTCTTCCAGCAAAGCCCCAGCAACTGCTCAAGAGCCTGACCCTCCCCTTCCCTCTCTTGACTTGACCATTTCTCTAATAGATGGTAGAAAAGATAGGAGGTGACAGGAAGAGTGAGGCACAGCGTGGAGTTGAACATAAGTATTTTTCTTGTATTAAGGACTTCACCAAAACTGCTACTTTATTTGCCCAACAGAATTATCAGGATAAAGGCATGACTAGGATATCAGTGTTAAAGGGCAACATATTTCATGAAGGACAGAAAGTGAAAAAGAGAGTTTCATTAAAAATCAAAGTTGCATAAACATTTATGGTTCAAAATATGCTGGGGGACTGTTTGAAAACTGACTGGTTGCTACATTGTGATCCATAATAAAAATTAAGTCAAGAGGATTTGGTCATTGTGAGAAATAGTCAGAATCATTTAAAGCAGAGAATTTCGGGGATAAGGGAGATTTTAACTGCACAGATTTCAACAAGAAGGGAATACAGGAGAACCTAGTCATTTCTTGTATTTTAATGATAACATTTTTAATATAAAAATTGAATAAAGGACTGTAAAAGTGCTTCAAGACTGAAGTCTCTCTAGTAAGAAAGAGAATATGGAATGCAATGAGTGAGAATGAGTATGAAATATCACAAACCACAACCTTTAATAAGGGGAGACAAGCATAACAAAATAAATAACAGTGTGTTTTAAGGAAGGACTGTACATTAAATCAGAAAATTATTAGAAAATGACCTGTGGGAAAAAAATATAACAACTTCTATAGTTCATTGCAGTACACAAGAACAAGCTCAGTTCCCGTAAATGCAGCACAACAACTCTAATTAGAGACCAATTCACCTGCCCAGGAAAAGCCAGTCAGTCATCGGTGTTCAGTGATCCAGGTCTACTTCTCAAAAACAATTTATCAAACCATGCAATGTATTAAAGGAAAATATGAATGAGGAGCATTAAAAGAAACGTACAAACATGGGAGGTCTGAGGAAAGCTAGTACTCCTTTGGAGCTGAAGAAATATGACATTATTTCCTCTAATGCTTTCAAGATCTGCTTGCCATATTTTTAAAATTAAGTTCTGGAAGACAAAGAAAAATATAGAAACAATCCTGAAGTAAATGCTCTGCTTAAAAAAAAAATAAAATTAACATGTCCTCATAATGTCCTCCTCAAGTTAGCGATAATATTGTGGTAGATATCTGACTGCTATATATAAAGATTGTAAGCTAAAATTTTATTAACATATGCAATATATATTTCTTACAGTTCTTTTACATTAACTGAAAAGATCCATGTCTAGCTCCTTAATGATCTTGTGTTTGCATTTATCTTTTAATACTTTATCATCTATAGAGCTTTGCTGAGTCTTCTAAATCCGTGGGAGGCAAAACACGTGCTATGCCTAATGTTTAGATGCAATTACACAATCATGTGGCTGCTAAGAAGATTAAAAATGAGAACTACTTCAAAGCATGATAAAGTCACTACCCAACAATCCATAGGTTGTTGCATAGATATTCAAGAGTGAAAGGATCTAACTACTCTTAAAATGATGCAAATGGCAGACATACTGACCAAAGATACAAAAATTAGTCTTTCCAATTTTAAAATGAGCTTCTTAAGCCAACTTACATTGTTTAGAGAACTAGGCTTCGTTGGAGGTGCTTGACTGGGAAGCTTTGATAAGTTGCTGTCAGCAATTTTAGATAAGGAATGATTTTACGGTGAAATTTGTCTTAGGCTTCCCTCAGTAGTCTGTCAAAATGAGAACACATATATAGACAATTACTTCTTTGACTTTCTTTCCATTTCTTTTTTTGTTTAACTCTTTCTGTGGTCTGCTTATGAAGTGGCAATCAGCAAGAGAGCCAGTAGATGCTTAGCTAGTTTGAAAAATAAAAAAATATGGAAAACAGTCAGACAAAGCTCAGCAGCTCTGAGATAAGCAGATCCAGCTGAGAAAAACCGAGAGAATGAGCTCTACAGAAAATATAAGAAGGTGATGTTTTATGGTTCCACTCTGAAAGCTACATCAGTAAAACCTACATTCCAATTCCATGACTCGTTTCCATGACAAAGCTTATAATGAGAAAAGCAAATGGTAAACATGAATCGATTTTCATGGTTAGGAAGAAACAAATTTTGTTTATTCCTGCAGCTTTCATGCTGATTTCTTGAATGACACACAGTCACTCAGGAATTTCAGTTTAACTCCATGGCCCAGCTTGTGTGAAGCTGAGTACAAACATTTGCAGGATCCAGGGACAAAAATCATATGCAAAATTATTGGAGGGAAAAAAGCAAGTATACATATGTGAATTAGTTTCATAAGTGAGGAGTAGATATGGGGTTTTTGAATAGGGATTGTTTTTTGAAGAGAAGGTCTTCTTTTCCAGATTTTAGTGGTAGTTCCCTAATTCTAATAAGACTTCAAAAACTGACAGTAGAATATGACTATTATGGATTCTATTTATTATTTCAAAATGTTGTCATTATTTTAAATACGTTTCATATTAATGAATTTACAAATCACAGCAGTAATGAAGTACAAGTTACAGAGCTAGCTTGGGTTTTTTTCCTTTACCTATGTGAGGATGATGGATAGCCTTATTTCTTCTGACTTTGTTGTTCACTATGTCTCTCTGAATAAATGCAAAAGGCCATAATAAATTCACATCATATTTGCAGAACCTCTGTCTGAGACTGAAGGTCATTTGATATGAGACTACCAACCACTTCCAGAAAGGCACCCTCTATCTCTGCAGTCTGTATGCCAATTAAGCTGAAATATATCAATTAGTTTATGTGGAATATGGATCCCTGCTAATCTGGTGCAGAAACAAACGTCTACTTTCTGATATATGGCTTTATGAAAGGAGTCTGTTCACGTTGCAGAAATATTCTTCACAGTTTACACTGTGCCTTTCTTTGGCATGCCATTGCATTAACCTCTTAGTCTTATCAGTGAACATTAAAATTGTTGCATCCATTAATATCAAATAAAACCATTTGTCCTTCACTGTCAAGGAAATAATGTAGGATCACCTTGAATTCATGTACTGACTACCTTCTTAAGACTCAGCCAGAAGTCTGGATTATTCATTATATATACAGAAATGTACTTGTTTATGAAATCCTCATATGATATCTGATGCTACACTGCACCGTGGAAGCTTTTACCTTACTGCAATTTTAAGAAATAATCCTTTAGATTGAAATGCCAAGGAAATACAACTCTGATACAAAAATAAAAGGAAAAATAATCTTCTAAAACATTAAGTAATTATAAAGAAATAAAACTTTATTGTGATATACAAAAGAATCCAAACAAATCCAGACATGCTGAAGCAAACAGTATGTTCACCAGCCTCATCACTTGCCCCTTAAAAAGAAAATCAAGAAAAGACTTTTACAGCATCTTCAGTGCTCACATATTCATCAATCTCAACACTAAAACTTTCTTACTGGACATGCATTAACCTTTTTTTATTGAAAGTTCCTAATTACATGGTATTCCAGAGGTGAAATTAAATAGATTTTCTAATTTTAGATAGTGCATCTGGCCATAGCAAGACATGCATGTGGGGTGTGATGTGAAATTTGAGAGAGGATTTTAATTGCTTTAGACATAAGAGCTTAATCATATTCTTGGCAATCTCAATTCTATGTACAGTCTTGGCATGAGGTTCTGGAAGGTGGGGAATGCAACTTGTAAAGATCTATATATTGTGACTCTTTCTGTGAATATTTAAAAAAAATCACACAGACACCTGTACGTGATTTACAGTGCTGCTGAAAGTGAAATTTCTACACTGCTCTTGGATTGGTTCCCTTCAGAATGAAACATGGCCTGGATACCTGTAGGATACACTAAAATCAACTTGCTACAAACAAAGCACTGCTAGAAGTGTTTTTGACTCATTTCCATTCAGTATTGAAGGGCTGGAAATGAAAATAAATAAATAAAAAAAATAAAAATTAGTCAGCTCTTACCAATTTAATTACATATTGGTTTTAAGCACATATCAGAGTCATAGAATAGTTTGAAAGGGAACCTTTCATACCTTTGAAGTTGAAAGGGACCTTTCAAAGGCCATCCAAGCCGAACCGTCTGTAACGAGCTGGGAGATCTTCAATTCAATCAGGTTTGTCAGGGTCCATGTCCAACCTGACCTTCACTGTTCCAAGGGATGGGCACCTTCCACCTCTCTGAGCAACTGGTTCCAAGTGTTTCACCACCCTCACAGTGGAAAATTTCTTCCTTAGTGATGATCCAATTTGACCGTGCTTCAATTGACCGCCATCACTTCTTGCCCTATCACAACAGGCCCTGATAAAAAGTTTGTCCCCATCTTTCTTATTGGCCCCCTTAAGATACTGGAAAACAACAATAAGATCTCCCTGGAGCCTTCTCTTCTCCAGGCTGAACAACCCCAACTCTCTCGGCCTTTCCTCGAAAGAATAAAGCCCACCCATGACTTTCCATTTAACTTTAGCTTTTCATTCAGCTATTGCAAAGAGCAGAAAGGGAGTTTGGAAGACTTGTTTGTTATGACATAGGTGTTAAAACAGAACCTTTTGTTTAAAAACATAGCAAAGCACTCTATAAATCTCTATAATTTTCTGTATTTCCCTCATTCTGATATAATTTTCTAATAAATTTTAGAGTATATTTCTCATTAAAAAATTTTAAAAAGTTATTGATACATGTATTTACAATTACCATATTAATTTCTATGTAAAGTTGAAGTTATACGTGAGACCTTCTAGCCCATTCATTTCTACCAGATCATTCTTGACACATAAAACTTTAATGACGCTTCATATTAGAACTAGCTCCAAAGACCAGCTAACCTTGCCACTAGGAGTATTTTCTCGTGGGTTTCTTTTTCAAATTATTCTGGAATATTTTCTTTGCCTCTTTATTTTCATTTTGCTCAAAGGGATTTTTGTTCCTGCTGAACATATTTCCCATACAAGCATCTTTCTTCTGGGAAAGAAAGAGGGATAAGGGGAACTTAGGTTTTGGCTGTGGTTGTTTCCTTTTCAGTTTCCTCATATACGGAAACTAATAACATGCTGGAAAAAAAAAGTTTTGTTTATTCTTCTGACAATAACAGCTTCCCCTCTCCACTACAGCTCTAGTAACTAAATAAAGCTACACAAAAATTAATAAACTTCAGGCAGCTTCAGTCAAGACTGTCTCTAATTGAATTTTTGGCTCAATTGTTGCAGCTGCTGCAGCCTTCCTGAGCTCCTCAGTCTGTTAAGAGAGAGTGTAGAAATTAGGAAAATTGAATCACTTAGATGAGTGGTTCTGTCCATTCCAATTTGTAGTTTTCTGTGGGAACAACCAGCATACCTAGGAAGAACAGTAACACAGTATAATTTCACAAATAATGTATTTTACACATATGTTTTTTGTCACACTACAATTATTATCCTAAATCACATAAATAAGCTTGATGACAATCCAAAGGATTGATCCAGCACTGGAGACATGAAATGCATGTTTCCACACCCTCCATGGCAGTTTATTTCTCATCTGTACCAGTCTCAGTGCCAGTAGAGGAGTTCCATCAGGGAGATACTGAACATAGGAATATGTTTTGTGGGGTCATGAGCAGAATACACCGAACTGAACTCTGAATTATTTGAGTAGGTGTTGCAATTTTAAAAAAAAAAAAAAGGAATTGCTTCCTTTTTTAAGGACAATATGACTGAAACAGATTGCTTTATTTTAAGGTAAGAAGCTAAGTAAATTACTTATAAATCGACCAGACTATTTTTGTTTCTTATGGTTATTTATGTTTGCTGTTTATTTCAGACAAAAATTGGAGGAGGTTCCAGATTGTCTCAAAACTTTAGCCATTTAATTTAAAGTTATTTCTCATGCCATTATCTCCTGACTTTGTGTGAAAGCCTATTCTCAGGTTTTTAAAAACTGATGAATTCTAAAAATCAGAGAAGAAAAGTAAAAAATTAATATAAATGGAAAAAAAGCTATTTGGGTCTCACAGGGCTGGGAACTATGAGAATGCTTGATGAAAAAATTGTGTCTATTTGAGAACTCACATGTCTGGGTAATATACTTCTAACCTTCTTTCAAAGTTTCCTAATTGAGAGTCCATATAAATGTATAATTTCTACTTAATTCTTTTTCTGAAGACAACTATAGGTACTCCTGGCACCAAACTGCAGCAATCATATAAGCTTAAATAATACTGAAGTATTCCAGCTTGTATTCTTTTCTAGGGTCCTGTGTAAAAAAACCCTTTAAAATAGTTGTGTGTTTAAATACATTTTCATAGAGATGTTCTTGGCAGAATAAGCAAAAAGTGTATGGAGATTTTTTTGTGCAGAAATTTATTTTAATAGTTACTCAGACTCAAGGAGATTTCTATAGTGAAATAGTTCCTGGACAAATATTTAATGCATTTGTATTTAATGTATTGTGTATTTGTGAAGGATATCTGAGTTATCAGGAAGGGCTGGCTACAAAAGGGGTTGAATGCACCACGAAAGGGCAGTGCAAGGGCAGGATCAGCCCAACAGTATACTGCACGATTTGCCATCACTATTCTAACAACTCTCCCAGTCAGCTGCCAACTTTCCCCTGAGTCAAGGGGTTCTGGCCAGTCATCAATTATATGATAATTTTCCAGCTCTTGCTTTAGCAGAGGACTGAAATTTTCTAGTCTTAGCTTCTTCTAGTTCCTTTAGTCACTCTACTATAATATCATATATTGCCACTATTTCTAGAAATTATCACAAGGGTTATAAAGTTCTTTCCTCCTCTATGACTTTCTTTCACTGAGACGTTTTTCACTTGTCAGCAAGAACAACAATAAAAAGATAAATTCCAATTATAATTCAAATAGGGGAAAAAATAACTAAGTGTATAAGAATTGGCCTAATAAAAAAAAAATCCAACACAAAAACAATTCCATTACTTAAATATATATACACAATAGTAAGTAGTTATCAACTTATACCTTTTGGAAGTTATAAATATGAATGCAAAATTTTGGGAAATAAGTACTTACTGATTGTTTGTGGTTTAAAATTATTACTTTCATACATATAACAATTTTTTTGTTTCATTTATAGTTGAGCAAAAAAAGACACGTATGTAACCTGTTCACTGCAGAGTAGGCAAATTTATACAAGAAATAAGATTAACAGGTCTGGATGCATAAACTAGTGGATGTTATTTTGGTACTATACAACAGGTGCTTCCTAGGTAATTTCCAGGGATCATTTTGTGGCACTCACAAAGCTGAGGAGTGACACACTGTATGGCTTGATATTCCCATGTCAATTTGCTTCAGTTGCAATTGTGAGCAGCATGTATCTCGGAGCTCGGGCTTATGAAGGGTCTCATTTTAATTTATGTGAAATAGATTCCTCCCAGCATCACAGTGAGGCCAGCAGTGAATATATGCATAGACTCCTGAAATTAATTTTAAAGGTAGTGTATGAGCAGGAAGCCTCTAATACATGAATCTTGTTTTGGAGCTTGAGTCAAGGAAAAATCCACTAAAGAGTTTCTGCAGCACCCTCACAGAGGAGAATATTTTGGCATATATTTATTGAACTCAGCAATAGACATTTTATTTAGGATTTTAACAGAGCATAACTAAGTTTCATTTTTGGACACTGACTAATGGTTCTGAATTTTTTGAATACATTGTGTCGTATATAATGCTTCAGTTTGCTTTGACCTCAACTGTCTTGCCACAGGGTGCAGTTTATAAATATTCTATGGCATTCTATAACAAAATAGATCTGCATAATTTCTGAGACACTGAGCTACCTAGGGTAATTTAAGACATTTATTAAAGAAAAGCTTCTCCATTTATAGGTATTTCATAATTCATTTTTCTTCTTATGACAGAGGATTACTTTTCTTTATTGAAAACCCAATATGTTCTATAATAAAGGTTCTGTTCAACACTGAAAAATAACCCTATGGCAAAGATAGGTCTCTTAGGTCAGCTCTTTTCAATATATGTAGGTCATTGTTTCTCATGAAAGAGAATAATTTCTAGAATTCTATTTCATTTTAGAAGTTAAAAAAAAATGTGGTGAGTGTTTCAGTTTGCAATCTTTCTCCTTCCCATAAACCAATCCCTTAGAGGTATAAAAGATGTAAATAATTTAAAGAAAAAAAATTGTATTATTTGCAAAAACTCCAGGAAAAACCTTTGGCTCTGTTTTCAAAGCACATTGAGTTGCTTTCATTGTTTCTCAGTGTAATTGAGGCATTTCCTATACTCAGGTTCTGGTGAACCCAGTTTTACACCACAATTTTAAAACACCTTTAGACAATACATGGGCAGCTACCAGAACTGGCAGCACAGTTTGTTTGCTTGTGCTCACCTGTGACACCAATGCTTGTAATTCCTGCTTCAGAATACTCAGAGATGTGGAAGGGGGAATGGGGAGGGAGGGGGAAAGGAAGTAAGAGCAAGAAAAGACATTCATAAACTTCTGACAGTTGTTAAGAGCTATTAAAGTGTTATTAAAACCCAATGAACACCATTATCTCCTACAAAACGCTTCTGCTTTGTTCTGTAAAACCCTCAAATTTTTTACAAGAGTGAGAGGGTTTTACTTCTTACATAGACTTCTTGTAAGGATAGTCCTATATTTTAAAAGGGAACAAAAATTACAACAAAAAACCACAAGTTCTGGCTCAAAGGGATTCTGTATGTTGAGATCCAATAAGCTTGATGCAGGGTTGTTGCATTTATTTTTTTGTGCGTTTCATTTTCTTATTATAAACCCAGTGAAAAGTATATCAGCAGTGCTTAGCAGTTCTTTTATTTCCAAGATAAAGGCTAGAACAGCACTACCACAGTTAGATAGCAGACTTATTTTATTAAAAAAGAAACAAACAAACAAAACCAAACAAAAAATCAGGAAGAAAAAGCTATATAATAGCTATTAAACATTAGAAAGTGAACTGTTGGTCTTGCATAGCACATTCTGGCAACAAACAACATGAGCAAATATTTTCACATTACCATATTCACCAAAGCAAAGTCATTAACTTCCTCTTCTTTGAATTCAATTGCAAAAAGCAAGGAAAATCAAAGTGTTAGACTAGTCTAATTCCAAACTTTCTGTTAGTCTAGGAAACTGGCAAAAAGCAGTAAAAAGGGAAATACTTGCTTGTTTTCCGCCTTATCTGTATCACCTTACTTTTTCCAGGTGGAGCTTGATAATATCTGAAGGTCCAGTTTATGTCAATATTGATTTACTATGTAAGGGACAGAGAGCTTTCATGAGCAGGAAAGCATCAACATTTTACTTCTAACTCAATAAACCGGAGACCAAGTTCCAACAGGGGGAGAAATTGAACATTTAGTTTATTACGTATAATGAATAAGAAAGATTGTTGAGAGTAATTGTTAAAAGCAACTAAATGCAACATTGGAATAACAGTTCAGTCTTTTTTTATTTGCAAATTTTCATTTATTGTTTTTGACCTCTCCTAAGACTAATTTTTCCTCCAAATATTCTTTTAAAGGAAAAATATGGATAAATATTTTTATTTAAATATAAAAAATCATAATAAATGGATAAATATTTTATTAGATAAATTAAAAATATGGTGCTAGCTAAGCACCACTGTCATCCCACTAAAAAGACAAAATGACCAAGGCCAAGCACCAGGGTGGGACCAGAGAAGGCAAAGTCACAATGTTCTGTGCCAGCAAAACAGATTGTCATGGCAGTTCAGTACAAAAATGAGTGCCAGCACCTTGTAGGAGGGGGTCACTGCAGTGGCTTCAACACAGGTGGTCACCCATAGGTTATAAAACCCATCCTCCCCTGCAAGGCTGCAATCAAATTCCATCCACAAACAGACTTTCCAAGCTCCTATCCCAAATGTGCAGCATCTTGGTCTAGCATGGGAAGTACCATTTTCATGTCAAATGTGCAAAAGCACCTCTGAGAAGAAAAAAAAGAGATTAACTTGTGCAAGCAGTGCATTGTGTTTCAAAGAACAGTCAATCATCAACAATTAACAAAATCTGTAAATGAAAAATATTAATGGTGAAATCCAAAGCGAGGAGTTCAGCAGATGCTGGGTATCTGAACGTTCACAACATGGTAGTAAATATGTACTACAAATCAATACATGTTCTCTATTAATACACAGTTTTTAAATTTCCAATATTTCCAATATTCCAATTAATTTAGAGATATATAGCAAAGAATAAAGCTAGCCAGGTGAAGAAATACTAAGGAACTTGGACTAGTAAATTTCTCCACAACATCAACTCTTTGTACTGGAAAATCTTGTTCAAGACAGGAGACCATTTTATATCATCCGCAGTGCCCAATGTATAAATAGCAATATATAAAAATTACAGAAAATTTTCTACAAGAAAATCAAGTTCATCAAATTTGGAGCCTGATCCTTCTGGCAAATGACAAAAATGAAAAAATTATTTATGTTTTACACAAGCATTAATTCTAATTTATTAAATAATCTGTTATTTTAAGTAATTTTATTTTTTTTACTTATTTTTAGTAAGTAAAAATTACTTATTTACTTGTTAAAAATTTACTTATTAATTTTTTACTTATTTAAAGTACTTTCTCTCCTACATAAGCTTCCTCTTCTTTTAAAAAATTCTCCAACCCTCCTTAAGTTAGTTCATCCCAATTTAGTTTTTGATTGCACCTTCCATTGTAATGAATGAATTCTGTTTCCAAAGACAGTCCTTTGCTTTGCATAGACCTCATATTGAATACGCTTCTCAGAGCTTCTCCAACCTAACATCCTATCTACTTGCTTCGGGATTCAGTGGAGGGCATGTTCCTTCAGATGATCTAGCTCCTCTAAATCAGAAGATAAGCTCTTTCTAAAATTTGGGATGCTTAACTGCTGCAGTAAAATATTGGTCTAGGTAGTTCTTTCTATTCTACATAGATTTTTAAGGCTTTAAAGTGGCTTTCCATATTATACTTAAGAAAAAAGATCTAAAATGTTTTGGAGACAATGTTACAATAATATCAGAAAATAAAAAAATACCTCAGAACAAAATCTATTCAGAATAAACGTGATTTTATGACTGTGATTTTTAATTCCATGAAGACAAGTGTAAACAGTCAGTACTCTTCATTTTCTGCTCCTGCTCTTCTGTGAGAAGATAAGCATAAATCAAATCCAATTTTATAATTTATAAGTCTGTCTCCATTTTGTTTAACATGACCTTCTGGCATCCTTTTTTGCCAGGAAGGTTTTTGTTTGTTAAGGTACTGTAAGTATTTACCTAAGGTGACCTATTACACAATTTGACATCCTGCATGTACCCCCTTTGGTTTATGTGTTAACTAGCAATTCTTTCATGTTCAATTTTTGATGTGCTGGTATGAACAGGTGTGACTGATGTGATGAAATTTGGGGGTTAAAAGTATACTCTTTCCAACAGAAAAAAATCTCCTGTGCAGTTCAAGGCTGCCAAGTAACTGAAATGGCATTTGTTGCCCAGTTAGCTGTCATATCACCTTGTGAGCAGGAACAATGCCACCTAAGCAGATGGTTATAATGCAAATTGATGGCCCATGTTTGTGTATTTACGACTACTGGTTGAAGATGTTGAAGATTTCACTCTCTTCAGCCAGGAGGATCCATCCATCCAGTGCTTTCATGCATGAGATTAAAAGGACAAAGTTTCCCCTATGCTTCACCTCACAGCTACTCTGGATTAATCTCTTTGGCACTCTGTCCTTTTTCACAGCCGATGTTACCCTCTGCATTCTAGTTAAACAGACCAGGTATCATTAAAATGTGTCTACTAAACTCCCAAAAACCCTGGCCTTCCCTGGGGTAATTATTTGAATAACAGAAGTAAGAGAGATTACGAAAGGCAAACAAAATACTGGTTGTCCCGAGTTTGCTCACAAGGGGCAGAGCTTAGAGCCACGGGGACAGGGCTAAATTGCTATTCTATAGCACTCAAATCATCGCTCTGGGGCATGGTTCTGGGGAAAGAAACAAGGAACGTGGCCCCGAAAGTGCGTCATTTTGTTCTGTCTCTTCTCTCGGCGAAATTGCAGCGTGTGGACTCTGTCCTTCCCCCACCATGCCTGTCCCTTCCTGTCCCTTCAGGAAGAACACAACTGCAAGTGGCAAACACAGCTGAGCAGCCGTCGGGAACAAAGGAGCAGCTGGGAAGGCGAGCCCGTGCCGCGTGGAGCAGAGCAGCGCCGGTGCTGGAAGCAGCCACGCAGAATCCAGTCCGGCAGAATGAGTGGCGGGGAACGGTCCAGGGTGGTCCAAAATGACAGTGCCACGTGGAATTTGAACCAGTGGAGAGCAGCGGTCCCACGTGGTGGCACGGTACGGAATTGAACCAGCAGAGTGGAGCAGTCCGAAGTGGCAATGCCGCACAGATTTTGGACCAGTGGAGCGGAGTGATGCGAAGCAGCGGCGCGGCATGGACAACCCAGCTCTTTCGGGGTTTGTCTGTCATCATTTTTTTGTTGACTCGGGCTTGGGGACAGGAAACCCTATCCACAGGAGTGCCTGTCATCTTCCCTTTGCCTTGGCAGCCACCTGGACTTGGCAAGTCGAGGTGGTGAGCACCTTTTGTGTGTAAAGAATCTTCTCTTTTTGTATACTTTTGTTAGTAATATTGCTGTTGTTACTGTGCTTTTCTTATTCCATTGCTGCTTACTGCTTTCAGTAAACTGTTCTCTCAAACCGTAGTCTCTGCCTTTGTCCCTCTCTTACCAGAGGGAGTGAGGGGAAGGGGAGTGGCTTATTTGGAGTTTAATTTCCAGCTGGTGTTAAACTGTCACAGTGGTTTATTTTAGATTTCCACAACATGCTCATAAATTAAGCAAAACCACAGCCTATTCGCAGAGAAAATTCTAATTTAATGAAATTTCAATACATTTGAATGTCACAAGTAAGAACTACAGAAGAAAGTGGCAATATTATAATCAGTCATGCATCAAAAAAGACTGTGTTGTAAAGATCAGCTCCTCTGATTTTTCTGACAAGTCTTGGTGATGCATGTCTGCTTGTACTAACATTCATTTCTGTCTCATAAGTGAGTCCACGTTATTCAGAAATATTTCAATATTAAAGGAAAGCTACTGAAGACATGGGCATCTGAAAAGCAGGTCCAGGAGCACATGGAATGGCTTTTGAGCTTCACAGACCAACGTAAATTTTTTGTAATACATGAGAAATTACTTTCTTTGGCAGCTCTTTAGAAAAAGCAAGTATGACTAATGTTATTGATATTTGAAGAGAAGGGAAGAAATACAAGAAGAAAAAAAATGTGACTGAGAAAGTTATCATACTCTGTTATGTTTGCTTTCAAGAGCTTGCAAGAATATTAAGAGCGATTCATAAAGAAAATCAGGAAAAACTGCTATAACTTAAAAAAAAACCCAAAACAGACAAACCAACCCACATTTAAAATTGTGGGCAAAAGAAGAGTGCCATTAGCATCATTGACGGTGGATTCAATATGACCATTTCTATTACTGGGATAAGCATCAAAAGGATCAAAAGTAAAGTGTATGAATCTACAATGTTTTTAGCAGAGCGAAAAAGGAAGCAAATTTTAGGATGCAATAGACTTTGCTTATTGTCCACAGTGAGGAAAGAAAAAGGCAAGACAATATCTTGATGTTTTGTATTTTAAAGACAAGAACAATTAAACATCACAGTGAAATACAAAGGTAGTAATAAGGTTTCAGGAAGAAAATTAGATCTGTTTTCCCTATGTTGGCTTTCTGGGACTGAGAGACAAATACTGAAAACCAATAAAATATGAGATTGGACATGAGGAATATGAAAGATTGATGAATTTAATACTAATTTGGTTAGAAGTGGAGTTTAAATTCACATAAGCAATTGGGCTCATTCAGGGAGGACTTGCAGAATGAAAGAAGATGGTAAGTAATTGATATAAAGATAAAAAAGAGAACTAGAGAAAGACAAAGTAATAAAACTCCAGAGAACACAGGATATGATTGTGAAAAAAAACGGTGATTTTATTGAAAATAGAGAAAATTAGAATTGATTATATTCTTAGAAGCCTGCATGGAAAGAAGCCATTCGAGACACTAACAAGATAAATTTTGATGACATAAACAAGGAGATAAGTTTATCTTGATCATTAAGCAGTGTCTACTTTATAATTAGCCAGTAATATCAGTAATCTCAGAAGACACTTTTAGTCAACTCTTTTGGCTGGATGAATATTAGCTGTGAAAATACAACAATATATTTTGAAGCTATATGGTATGTGGTTAAGTGATGTTTTAACTGCTGCAAAAACCAGGAAACAATATTACCCAGAAGTAATTGGAAACACATCAATAAATTAAGGAAAAAATGTAAGCAATTGAAATAAGAGAAATGTTTGTAGTGAGGACGGGATGAATGGACTACCGTCAACATGCCTATGGTGCAGTTAAACTTACACTAAGGGAGAGGTATAAATTGCACGTAGTGGAACAAAGCAAGCAGTGCCAATCTCTTAAAGAGATGAGGTGGCCAAAATCTGTCTTAGGTCTAGAAGTGTTTGATGTAGATTTGCAAAATTAAGTTAGAAGGAGTTCACCATAAATATCTGAAGGAATTAAAATTTCAAATTAATCTAAGGGACACATGATCTCTTTTATACTGTTGATCTAGGTTTTGCCACTAGGACATCAGAACAAAACAACTTTTGTTTTCTTTTTTCCTCCAATATATATTTGAGTAACCCATTTTATGCAGGTCAATTGGAAAAATCACTTAGATTCAATTTGCTTGATTTGTAAATATGGCTATATTTAAGCATTAAAGGATTAAGGATTTCTCTGACAATTGGGGTGAAAAACTTAAATAAGAACTGTCAATTAAATATTTGAGGGGTAAAATATCAGTACAGTGTAGAGTCATAATGCCCAGCGCCAGTTATATACAGTGATCGAAAAGATGACTTGAATAGGCAGTCACACTGAAAAGAACAAGTTTTGTTCTCACTTTGTAGCAAGAAATTGGAACTCTCAGCCTTGAAAGGCAAGTATGTGTAGCTTTTCCTTACATTCTTCTTGTTTTCTGTTTTTAAAAACTCACTGGATACTGTCTCTGGAACTGGACAATAATTTTATTTAATTTCAGTATATTGGATGAATTAGTTAAACAATGGAAGTAGACAGTTCTGAAGATACAAAGTAATAATATAAAGAAAAATAGTGATGGATTATTGAACTAAGAATAATATAAATATGATAAAGAAATATGAGAAAAAGGTATAAAGAATTTAAAGCACATACTGAGTTTATCAAACAGAGCTGAAAAGATATAGAACAATAAAGAGAATACCTGAATAGCAAATATAGGGGGGTTGTGGGGTGGTGCTTTGGGGTTTTTTATTATTATTTCAATAAACAAAGTCCTAGAAAAGATTACATTTTGTTCATATTCAACTTTCCAGAAAATTTCCCATCATTACACTGACACTGAGTATCTCCACAGATGACTTTTTTTTTAATTCTTGTAATCACTAGTATACTTTTATTCAGGATAGTTTTGATTTGATGATCACAGGACATCACAGAAAAATATGGAAAATGGAAGCCACATATGGGGAGATTTCCCAGGAAATATTAAGGGAAACATAGCAAAGTCTCATTTGCATGGGAATGTTTTTACCAACATCTTGTGCAATTCAGATAATCTGCAAGACTTGAAATTGCAAAATATAATTCCCGACAGCATTTCTCTATTCCTCAAACTAATAAACAGATATTCTTTTTGGTTTTTTGTTTGTTATCATAGTTTTAGAATTTTTTGGAAAAACATTTTGCTTTTCTACTGTTGTATAATCAAGCATGGAAGGAACCAACTGATTTAAAATTTTACATTTTTAGCATAATTCCTTCTATAATACTGCCTTTGAATCTTTCAAATCTTCAATAATCTAGTAAATTCAACAATTATAAGGCTTGACCTGTGAAATTTTGACATGGTATGGCATCACCAGGTGTGTAGAGGCATGGGATACAGAACATAGAGAACTTCATTTTTATTTCTAGAACCCTGTATTGGTTAAGTTTATTTTTAAACTGTGCAGAACAGACCTACAGTAGATCTATCTACAGTAGACCCATGTAGACTCACAAGAATACAAAGAGGTGGAGATATGGATTGTAAATTTACAAGTAACAGCAAAAGACAGTGAACAACACCTTGGCTTTCTCTCATTGATGTCATATTTTAAGAAGACAGACACCCTAGATTAATTCTGAGAAAGTGAAGTCCCACAGAACAGTCTGATAAGAGTTCTCTGTTTTAAACACAAAAATATTGCAAATAATATTCTTTAACCCTTGTCTCACCATACCAATTTCTTTGCTTGTGAGAGAAGAGGAAGAAGAATTGGTTTAAGGGTGCTTTCTTTAAGTTTCTGTTTGTAGTCACTTTGAGGTCACTATCAGGTCTAAAATGATTCATTCTCAGAAAGGAATCCCTGAGTGATCCAACTGCAGCTCCAGGATATTTGGATTTGCCTGTAGACATAGCAGAATAATATTTTCCTGACTACATCTGCTGCATGGGTGGGTGGGCAGGGAGGGAGGTGAGAGAGAGCCAGTGCAGGGCTCTTTCTTGATCTCAGTGAGAAAGGTCTGGAAACAAATGCTTAATAGAGTAGCTGGTTTAATAAGACAGAATAAGAGGAATACAGGTAGTAAAACTTTTGTCTTTGGATGCTGGGGACCTCATACTCATGCAGCATCACGTGGAGCCCTGGTGGATTTTTCCCAAGGTGTGAGGCACAGATTCTGCCCAGGGAGAGAGGTCCCTTCTTTTTGTTCACTCAAGCTATTATATACAATTTCTTAAAAAAACCCTCCCACGACTGTATTCAAAAAGATGTTCACATAAGAACTTTTTGCTGCCACTGCATGCACGAGTGGAAGCTTCCTGCAGGCTGCTCTGGTCAGGTGAGCTGGCTGAGTTTAATCCATGACCAAGAAGCCCATGCAGCACAACTCAGCACAGCACATGCCTGCTCAGGTTGATTATGTTGTGGGTCACTGAACCTTTGATGTACAGTGGGCTTCTGATAAGGGTCACAACATTCCAGCCCTCCATCCACATAAGCTTACATTCCCTTGAGATTTGGTAAGCTACAGTTGTATCAATAACATACAGGCTTCATGAGCCCTGAATACAAGGCCCAAAAGAGCAGGTGTGACCTGTTTGAGAGCACTAGTACCTCAAATACGTGTTCTTCGAGGCTCCCAGTGCACCATTGGACTACATTATACGATGAATATAGATAGAAATAATTATTGTTATAAATACATAGATGCGTATAATACACACACAGAGACAGAGAAAAATCTCCTAACATACAATATAAAATACAGCAGATAAGGTCAAATCATTTTTAAAAATACATATCTGCCAAGATCTGCTCCATTTTCCTAAGTTTCTGATCATACTCCCACCCCAATTTGAGCAGAAAATATATTTGCTTTTAACTGTCTGCCAGTTGTGAGCATATTTTGAAGAATCTCTAGTAAGATAACTTTCTATGTGTTCCTCAGTTTCTCACTGGTATGGTTGAGAATGTTTTTAGTTGAAAACGTTTTCCTCCCGTAGATTTCTGACACGGATGCTATCAGGACCATTCAGTAATTGCAAAAATGATAGAAGCGTCTACAGGACAGACCACACAGAGATCAGGGTGGGGTTCAATTTGTTCTTAGTAGTTGTTTATTCACCAATATCTGAGGTGTGTAAGAACATATGTATACCAGCTGCTGAACTAATACTTATTGGTTAAAACTTCCCTGGTAGAAGGAGAGGTCTATGTAGCATTTACGTGGGGTCTCCTGAATATAAGATATACAGGAAAAGCCAGTACAGAGTCAGTACAGAGCTCCACATGAAAGCTGCTTTGTAACTGAAGACAGAAGCTTGGATATACTCATTTTCAAATAAATGCCTGAGGCAGGGAGAACTTTGCATAGTCTGAATGTTTTTGTCAAGAAATGAGGTGAGCTGTGCAATGGGATCCTGAGCGACATAAAGGAGGTGAGGCTTTAAGCAGTGCAATGAGAGAGGATGAGAATTGGCTATATAGAGTGGACTTTTTTGTTTGCTTGCCCTTTGAGGTAACATTAGAATTTTAACTTCATTAAGACTAAGCTGAAGCCAGAAACATCTAAAAGGCAATAGGAGACAAAGAGGATGAGAAACAACAAGGAATGGAAAAAGACAAGTCAGTCTAGAACCCTTAATTCGTAAAAAGAAAAATGTCTTTTGTCAGAGGAAACACAAACAGTTGAGCTTTACCTCATTTCAGGAATTGGTTATTAAAATTCAGAAGAATTCTTGCTTCTGAAGCTGCTTAGGTTTTAAGCTTGCATTTATCTGCTTGCAATATGGGCCATTTTTCCTTCTGACATATTTATGCATTTTTTTATGACAAGTAAATAATATTTATATTTATTTAGCACTGAAGCAATTATGTGATGTGGGCTGATAAATACTAAAAGAATATTTATCAAAACAGGAATGAAAGCTACTAGGCTTGTTTTTGTGTCAGCACAAATTATTTATTCTGTTTACAATAAATATTTTTTGTCCTAGTCACCTGGGAAATCAGACTCAGCCACACATCAGTAGTCTCAATAGCAATTCTAAGAGGAAAAATCTCTTTCTCTCTCTCTGATTAATAGTTGCCAAACAGAAAATAGACCATTTTGGACCATATTAAAATCTTTCTTTGAAAAATTTAAATATGTATAGATACAACTTTGTCCTTTAGAACAATTGTTTAATAATTCTAGTTTACTTCTTAAGGAAGGTACGTCTTACTTCTCTTACAAATTGGACTAAGCATTATTCCTCATAGAAAGATGACAGATGATCAGACACAGAAGTGGATTTAACACTTATTTTTCTTAAGGTGTGAATAGACAGATATCAGTTGTAGTTTCTGGTTGACTCAGAAAAAATGCTGTGGATTTCTGTAAGAAACTTTCTTTTAATTAGGTTTTGACATTTTTTGACTTCACTCTTGTGACCAATGACTGGACTCGAGTTAACTGAGTCAGGGGAAGTTTTGTTCGGATATTGGGAAAAGGTTCTTCACCCAGAGGGTGGATGGGCACTGAACAGACTCCCCAGGGAAGTGGTCACAGCACGAAAGCTGACAGAGCTCAAGAAGTGTTTGGACAACGCTCTCAGGCACATGGTGGGATTGTTGGGGTGTCCTGCTCAGGGCCAGGAGTTGGACTTGATGATCCCCGTGGGTCCCTTCCAACTCAGCTTATTCTGTGATTCTATGATATCAAATGATATGAAGGTGTATTTGATTTTTACCAGAGTAATTGACTCTGATTTAGGTGTGTTAGGAGCAATGACAATGTACATAATACAAGTATGTTGGTTAGGAATCCTTAATGCCCAAAATCACCATGACATTCTGTGAAGACGTAAAACCAGAAGATTCTTACTTGTTATAAGGATTTTATTTATCAAATAAGTGCAATAACTACTATTTAGTAAGCAGATAACATTAAAATATTTTTCTAGACTTTATTTTAGGGAAAAAAACCCCCTACCAAATCTTTCTTTGTTTTTCAGAAATCCAAGAGGAGATACTTAAACTTTGCTGCATGGGAGGACAAAAGCAGCTGATCTCTTCTGTGCTTTAAGGTTTTCACTCCATTAATTTGTTGTTTCATGAGTGGGGCATTTAGAAATCTTTTTCTTTTCTTTTTAATTGAAATGCAAAGTACTATCTCATGTACTCTTAATAGGATTAAAGGATTCATCATTCCCTCCTGCCTAGCTGGGTAATTGTACAGATGTACGTTAATTAGCTTTGTGTCAGTGTTTGTGTCTTCCACAGGTTCTGCTGTGCTTACTTGCCTGGGTATTCTTTGTTTTGAGGTCTGAGGGGAGGAAATGGGTCACATGAAGTATTCAGGTTTTTACTCTAAACCTTAGAAGTAAAAAAAAAAATGTTTTGAAGTATGTTAATTTATACTTTTTCCTTCTTTCCCTCAAAATAATAATTCCTAGCAGGTAAACAAGACTTTATGCAATGTAAAGGTACATTTTTATACATGGAAATAGTGAGTGATGACTATGTAATATTTATGGTTTCACTGTTGTAGCTGTGATGGTGTAAGAACAATGGTCTGTTAAAGCAGATCACTTTCCCATTTTTAGGACTTTTTCCTTATATATGTACCCATGTTCATGACTTAAGTTTGATTAAAGGCAACTAAAGAGGTAAATATGAGAATATACCAGTATATCACAATATATCCATTCTTTAAATGTAGCCATAAAAAGGTAGAAAGGAAGGCTAAGACAAGACTGAACACGTCATACTTCCACTTAGTACCTTTAAATTCTGTATGGTTTTTCATCTTAAAGGAAGTCCTCAGACAGGCTTGTTTCAGTTGGCATTGAAATTTAAATTCCACTGACAACCTGGGATCAGGTTTCAGAATAAATTCAAAACCCAAAAACCCATTTATACACACTACCTATTTTTTTCTGAAGTTGCCGTTTTGGATGACTTATTTTATATTTATTTGATCATTTAAAATAAGACTCTGATGACAGAAAGTGATGAGCAACATGGCCACATTTCTGAAAACAGTTGGGTAACTCTCCAGAAAAAAAAAAAGAATACTCTGAATTATCTTTATATTTGGGAACAGATCACAGATGGAGTGCTCAGAGTTCATCTTTTAGGGGAATTCATCATTTACTCAGCAAAACAAGAAGATTTTTACCTAGAATTTTAAGACTTGTTTCTGTATTTGTTGTGTTTATAATACTGGAGCATGATCTCTCAAAAAACTGGAATCAGTGGGGATCAAATCCTTGAAAACTAGTCACATACTTCTCATTTCTGCTTTTTTCTACTTGTTTTCTCCATTTACATTACACCTGCTTTCACCTCCTATTTTTCCCCAAGATTTTTGTTGTATTTCTGCTCCCACCCTAACCAGTGCTCAACATTTCTCTTCACTATTCTACTCTCGTATGGGCTGAGTTTCATCTGACCCATGGTGAGCAACCCCTTTGAAGACAATGCTCATAAAATCAATTTAGAGCTCTGCAAGCCTTGTGGGACTACATAATATTACAGAAGATCTAGTCTGTACTCGGCAGAAGATTAATATCTGTTCAGCCTAAATCTGTACCTTCAGGAAGGGGTCTTTCATGAATGGTCAATCTCCAATCAGGAATATTTTTTCCCAATAAGGAATTCTTTTTGTAAGGATTTATTCTTACAAGTAACTCAGGAGAAAATAATACAAAGGAACATATGAAGAGGATAATTTAAACTACATAAATTCACACGTGCATGGCATGCATTCAGAACGAAAGTGCTCTTCACCTAGTTTTGGTTAGTTAATTTGGGAATGAATATATATACTAGTAATAAAGACTGTCTTCATGAAGAGGCATAGAGAAGTTTAACTTATTTGGCCTTTATACCAAATTCACGAGTCCCTACTGTTAGAAACTGTCAGAACTAAATGGGTGTTGTAGGTCCCTTCCAACTGGAACAGTCTTTTCTAAACTGCAGTCACATCAGTGTGATATTATGTCAGAGTCTTTTGTATCTGTCCCATCTCTGAACAATTCTACATGTAGAGGAAAAAACTGAAAATATTCTAAAAAGTTAAGGATGGTGAAAGTTTTCCAATGGGGTGAGTATATATTCAAGGTGTCAAAAGGGAAAGACAATTATAAATAAAGTGGATAAAAACCATGAAACAGTATTAAGGTATTGAAATCTAATATTAATACTCACTCAAATGCTATCTATAGCTTTATTTACTTGATGTAAACAGCAGGTTGATGAAACAGGCCAATTTCACTATGTAGTATTGAAATGCTACAAAGCTGAAGAAAATTCATAAGCAAGGGGACTTCTTTTTGCCCAAACCCTAAAATATTTCTTAAAGAGCGTAATAAATAGGACCACTAAGGATGTATCTATATACTGTTCATATCAAGACCAGAATTTCTCTCTGAAAAGAACAAAAAAAAAAGGAACATTTTTTTATTAGTAGTATATGTGAAAAAAGGAACCAAAATTCGTTGAGAAGAGTAGCTGAAAGGTGCTGATCTTTTACAGGTGATAACCTCATCAAAAATGATTGTCTGATCAGAGGAAAGCATTTGTTTTCAGTTATTCTGTCTCACAGCTGTACTGAGGGGAGGGACATTTTGCCAAAATACTGTTCTCTGGCTGGAGGGTACTGAGGTCCAGATGAACACAAGGTGCACAATGGAACTTCAGGTTCAGCAGGGCGGAAATGGAAAGGCTAAAGAGCTGATGAGGACCAAGCAGCAGCAGCGCAGGGCTCTATCCAGGAAGCCAGTTTGCCCTGGTTGTTGTTCCCTACAGCATACCTGTGTGACGTGACTACAAAATTATCTCTGCTCAAGCCAGTTTAAAGCTCATACACGTGTATGCACTGCAGCCATAGTGCATGAAAAGCATCTTCACACTTAAATGAGATAATAACTAGAGAAAGATTAGTTTGCTGTGGTGTCTTTATCAGCATATACTGCCTGGAGACTAAAATCACACACACATATATTCATGTAGCTTAGGATTCAGTAATGCTTTATTTAGAAAGGCATGAATACCAAAGTAAATGTATTCAGATAATTAAAGAAGGAATTGATTTGAGTCAGGATTGATGGAGTTTCTCTTTCATTCTCTACAGTAATGTCTGAATTGACTTTTGAAGAAAAGGTCCTTCCTCCATGCCCTGAACAAGAAAAGATGACCTTTGGAAAAGACAGTCAGTATGTACTGCAGCAATGCATGATAAATGGTATGAAGTGTGATCTGGGGCCATTAAATCCTGCTAGTGCCCTCAGGGTGTGACTGAGTGATGTACCAGGGAATTTCCCATGCGCTCACTTTACTATGCCAGTTTAGTTCTAAAAGAAAGTTGGATAGTTTAAAAATAGTATTTTCAGCTGCTCACCAGTGCCTTACAGACACAGTCCTAATCCTGTTTAATTTGTGTAGCCTGCTACCTATATCTCTGAGCTATTTTTCCAATACAAGCATTAAATTTCTCGTGGCTACAGTTACAGACATGCAGGTCTCAACAGGATCAAAGCCTGTGACTTTTTCATGACATAGAGCTACATTTGCAGCAGATTTCCTATTTTAGTTAACTCTCTGAATCTTCTTTGACGAAAATATGCATTTACCTTGAATTCTACAAAAAAAGTGCTTGTGGTGTTTCTAGTAAAACTGACATCAACTTCATTTAAGATAAAAAGAGAGACACTTCAGCAGTCTTCTGGAGGGAAGCCTCAGCATCTATTCTGAAAATTAGACAGTAGTTAAAGAAAGCAGAATTAGAAAAGTACAACAATTCATTTAGCTTATCCTTTTACAATATTCGACTTTTTCTGTCAAAACAAGATACCAAAGAGAATGACTGACAGAGAAAGAATTTTTTAGGAAAGTGAAACCAACAACAAAGCAAAAATATTGAAGAGCAGTGTTTCATTGGCACCCATTCTGCTGCAAACGTGTGTCCACTCATACAAGACATGATATGACTCAATGTCAAAGTCCAGTACTTGCATCTTTAGTGTTGTGATTCAAATGAAGAATCACTTTGTTTTCCTCTATTTCCTCAATTTGCCAATCCCTTCTAAATTAAGCTTCCACATGGATAAATTAGATTACACTCAAACATTTTAAATTCTCTTACCAGTGCCTCATATCACAATAAAATCTGACCACACAGTTTTTGGCAATAAATGATAGAGGGAATTCTTCTAATCCTGTTTGACAAAAAAATTCTTAAAATATGAGAAAAACAGAGGTAGCCACTTGAACTGTGTTGCCTCTTCTCAGAAAATCAGTATAGAAACAGGTTTGAAATGCACTTTGTTTGTTACACTCCGAGAATTTTTTGCAACATTTTCTAAAGTTCCCAATGTCAAAGTATTCACACTTTTCTTGGAGATTGCAGTATAAACGTATAACCTTGCAACATGCAGCCTTGGAATTAATGGAAAATGGGAAAGAAAAATGGAATAAGTGTAAAAGCATAAGCATGGTGAGAGGAAAAGAAGATGGGAGAAAGGAAGGAAATGTAGACCTAACAGAAATGTACTATTTTTTCAAAGCAAGGAGTGTAATATGAATATCATTATGAAAAGAAACAAGACAAGTGAAAAACAAACCTATGTGAGTGATTTAACTTCACTGATTTGTCAGAAAAGTGTATTTAAAAAGCAAGTGTGAAGGCACAAGAGCTGAAAACAGTGAAATAGACTTCTAATTTGTTTTATTACATCTGAAGAAATAACATGATCAGATGTTATGATAGAAAACTGTGTAACATAAATTAGTATGAATTTGTTTCATCCACCTCCATGTTTTTATTTGGTCTAGGTTTTGTACAGAAGCAAAATCCATTTCTCTTATTAATCATCATCATCATCATCACTTTCTTAGTATTCATATACAATTTTTTAATTCTATAAAATTAAAATTTTAACAATACTTTGTGTTCAAGAAATTAACAAATTAATAAAATTTTTTATGTCTTGATTTTTAGTTTTACTAAATGTGTTCTTGGATCTTGTTCTACAGGCAAGAAAGAGCTATTAGGAGTAGGCAAAAGAAATTCACTATACCCTGCTGAGCGCCAGCCATTTGCCATCTCATTCTTTCATGTTACTGATTTTTAAAAAAATTAAATAACTTCATCTGTGTATTTTCATACTTCACCCACACACTGCCACTGTTAATTGCCTGCATTAGTTCTAATTTTCTTAGTTTTGAAAACGGTTTACGAAAAATTGAAAAATCATTTACAATTCAGATAACATTATGTAATGAAATATTTTCTGGGTTTGTTTTATTTTATCTAACAGAATTTCCTTCTTCTTTGAAGACAAACTACCAACTTGACTCTGATCATGAACAGCTACTGCATTAAGAACTATCCCATTTTTATGGAACAGCCTATTTGGTCACTGAGTGATTTTCCTGAACCATTACTCTTAATTTACAATTTAATCTGTTGTATGAGTGATTGAAATTGAGTGTGGATTACCTTTTACTTGACTAGTACTGAATTACATCAGTCCTTCACCTTGACAAATAATGAGTAATGCAAGTAAATGTGCCTCAGAATACACAAAGAAAAGTTTCACAGTGTAAGAATGTGCTGTGAGTACAGCTACTTTCCTGGTATTAACCGTACTCTAAAGACTGCTTTACAAGTGTTTGCATCTACTGAGCTATAAATGCATTGTAGCAATGAATGAAAATTCATTGGAACTGAAAGACAAGCAACAAAGAATTATTTAGTGCAATGTCATTCTTTCTCTAAATCACCATTAATTCAGAAAATCTTATTAATTTACCTTGCTTAGAAATAGTATCTTATGCCAAAAAGAAAAAAAAAAAAGAAAGAGTTTATAAAATTCTTGAAGGAATATACATTTTTTCATCATACATTTATTTTACAACACATAAGCTTTGCAAAATAAGAGTGCCTAGCAAATTATACACTCAATAATAATGGTCAAATGGCCCTAGTTCTTATTTTAAGACTAAAGAGATGTGCTAATATTAAATATGTTTTTAGTTTTGAGCAAATCATTCTTCATTCCTGACAGAGTAATACTATTAGAGTAATATGCCCCTGATGTCTAAGCTGCATCTAACTGAACAGTGCTTATTACTGTCAAGGAAAGCAGAAGTCAAATATATATAATTTGTTTTAGCTCTGTCATCTAACACAGTATGGAATACAAAGTTAGCGACTAATGTGGAAACTTTAAATCAGGCTATAAATAGCTTTTAAAAAAGCAAGCATAGTAAATGCAATTTATGTATTGAACAAGTACAGAACTTGCATTACTATCACAGTTCTGTTAAGCAAATAAAAGAGAGTGTAATTACATGGAAATATGCCATTTACAGATAACTTTCTTCAGCTTTTTTTATGTGAAGTTTGTAAAGGGACATGCAAAGCAGGTACAGCCAATTTATATGTCAAAATCTTCACTGTAATCTATTTGTATGTTGGTACAATCATCAAAGTCCTAGCATCAATAAAATATAAATCACATTTCCATTGATTTTCTTTGAAGTAAGAGTTCACATGTGAAAATTTATTCTATCTGAACACGGTTATATAAACTATTCCTGAAGAGAAAGCCTGGCTTATATAGTCATTCATTCATCACCTGTGGTTATAGGGTTTTCACTGAATCACAGAATAGTTGAGGTTGGAAGGGACTTCTGGAGGTACAAGCTCCCTGCTGAAGCAGGACCAGCTACAGCCTCTTGCCCAGGACCATGTCTAGAAGGATTTTCAAGGAAAAAGTCCCTCTAGGAAGGGAGGCTCTACAACCTATCTGGTCAATCTGTGCCAGTGTTCTGTCATTCTCAGTTGGAGACCCACACTTCAGCTTGTGCCATTGTTGTTGCTGAGCACCACCAAAAAGAGCCTGGCTGCTCCTCTTTGCACCTTCTCTTGAGATGTTTATATACATTGATAAGATCCCCTCTGAGCCTTCACTTCTCAAGGCTGAACTGTACCAGCTCTGTCAGATCCAAAACTATCAGCAGCACAAAAAGACAGAAGTTGCAGTGAAAGGGAAATAAGCACCTTCTTCCAACTTCTGGGGACTGAAGAATAAGACTGGGAATCCCCAGAGCTGGAGAAGACCCTGGAGGGAGAAAAACCCATCTGCAGCACAGGGCTATGAGCTTCTTAACATTTACTCTGAGATAAAAGTACCTATATGGGCTTTAGATAATCAGTAATCTCTGCGCTAGAAACCTCGAGAGTGTGGGGCTGACATACAAGTGCTCAGCTGTCCAGGAGGAAGCCAGACTTTAGTCCCAAGGTATAGAGATTGCAAGGTAGCCTTATAATAAAGTCCAAATTTGCACCTAGTTTTAGATTAAAGATGCTCTGGAGTTCCTGCCAAGCAATGAAAACTCACCTTCACTTTGGAAAATTGGTAAATGATTCCAGCTTAAACTTGTTTTTTCACAGTATTCTTGTCCAACTCCAGTTATTCTTGTAAAATTTGCACACCCACTGTTGACATTTAAACAAGTTTGATATTCAGCTTTAAATATCAGCTTCTGAATATTCACAGACTATGCATTTAAGAAGTTTAATAGATATTTCTTTATGACATTACTCATCAAAATTATTGCTTTGCACTTTGTAATTATATCTTATAAATGTGATTGCATGTATTTACACTAATTACACAATTACAGATAATTTCATGAATTATGGAAACACATAAAGAGTGACTAAGCTTTACCAAAAGAAATAAGTAAATCAGCAAAATACAAATGGCCTTAAGAAAGTATTGAGAAAAGGAAAGGATGCTACACGAAGTTTCTAAAATTAAGCATTTTCTTGCAAAATACCTTAGTATAATCGAAGATATACAAATATATGGTCAGGCACACTGTTTAATTATGTAAAAATTTCATTGAAACTAATTATGGTTTCAATTATTATTGAAATTTACTATTCTTGAATTTCATATTAATATTAATTCAATTATCAATGTTAATCAATTAATTAATAATTATCAATATTAATTCAATAATTTACTATTATTGAAAGATTTCTATTATTGTAGTCTGAGCTCATATACAGTGATACTCAGTGTGAAAATCTACTGCTTCAAAACTTTAAAAGGAACGGCATCTATAACTCGAAAGCATAGAGTTCGTCATCACCTTTCCTATGGGCAATTGAGTCTTTTCATAATAAACCAGAAGAGGGTGAAAAATGACCAAAATGATCATGGTAATGCATCCTATACAGTGAAAGTGACAGAAGTGTCTATAGGGACAAATACTGACATGAAAGTGTCTAAACTGGAAAAGAATGTGTTTGCTGCAATAGCAAGAAAACACAAAATAATCAAGTCACTGCCCTCCTTTCTAACCTGACTAAGAAAATAGCATAATGAAAATCAGAGAAGACCCTTCTCTGAATGTTCAGTATTTCTTTGCATGCACTTGCCTTACACCAGCAATTGAGTTGATCAAAGTTAAAAACCACATAATGGCATAAGTGCAGTATGTACACCTACTGTTCTCCAACTAGGCTTAAGGATATAAATGGATGTCAATAAATCGAGCCCAAACGTTGCACATATTTATGCATATGCTTAATTTTTTTATTTGTAGTTATATTATTGTATTTTTACCACAAGATGGCCAACAGAAATGCTTAAATCTAGTCCTGATAATACAGTCTTCTTTTTATGATATTGTAACATTCATGTCTATACATTTTAATAATACAAATATCTCACATAAGTGTACCAGATATCATCAGAATTTCCACATTTTTCAAATGGGTTAAGTGAGCATGAATACAGACATTATACAAGCTTAGCAGATAGCTTGTAATTAATTAAGCTATTCCAGATAGCTCATACTTGATAAGTGTGCTCTGTGCAGCCTATAACTGCATCAAAAAAAAGTGGTTTAATTTCATATTGAAATTTTATGTGCCACACTTGCAATGATTTTGATAGGGAACAAATGTAGAGTAACACACTAGTGAGCCAGACCCTATGTGTATAACCTGATTTTTTTAAATATTAATGTTTTTTATGGCTTTTTATGGTGTTGCAAAACCAAAAAAATAGTAGCAGCATATTCCACATACACAGTGTGCAAAAAAAGTTTGGAGTTTTTTTAAGATATAGGAGCACTGGGTAATTGCAAATGGTGTGATCACAGAAAAACAAAAGATTGAAAACTTGTCTTTTAGTATTTTAACAAGATGTCACCACAATTCACAGCTTTCTGCATGGAAGAAACAAGGTCAGGTCAGGAAAAGTATTGAAAAATATACAAAAAGCACTTGTAGACAATAGTACAAATGGTGCCATGGAAGGTTTAAAACTGGAAGGAGGAAAGCACTGTCATTGAAGCAAGAAGGAAGCTCACAAGTGATGGACTATACTAGCAAAAAAACTGATTTGCAGCAGGAGTGAATAGAAATTCACTGAAAGAAATAAAACACTAATCTAGAAGCAGAAAATGATTTTGGTTCTGACAGTTCATCTACAGATGCATGTCACGTCTACCAATGCACAGTCTTGAACGACTTAGCTGTACCAGTTGCAGGAGTACAAAAATACAAAATAATACGTAATAGTCTGGTCACCAAGCCTGACCAGGTACCTCCACTTCTGTTCCTTTACTCTGTTCAATCTTTCAGTTCAGCATTGTATCTTAACTTAAATTACTGACTTCAGTCAGTAATTTAAGCTTAACTTAAATTACTGACTGCAGTCAGTCAGTCTGCTGATTTATCATTCAAGAACCCTTGATTCTATGCAATTCATAAACTTTAGTCAATTTAGTAGCAAGCTTAAGGAACAAAAACATGTGGCCTACTTTAAGTAAGTCAGCCTAATGGATTATATCCAATACATTTCCTAACACAGTCTGAAAATGAAATTTGCAGTTGGCAATAATTACCTTCTAAAAGTATGTTTACTTAATTTTTAGGGATTACTAATAAAAACTTAATAATTAATATTTGATCTTTGATTCTTATCTTCGCTGTATTGACTTCAGTCCAAGGACTATGGATTGTGACCCTGCAATAGCACTTCAGGAAGGGACGGCATAAGATTACTCTGCAAGTCCTTAGACAGCTTGAAGTTCCTCAATGGAAAGAGTATTTTTTCTCATACTAAAATAAATGGGGATCTTGCTATCAACACTCATGTGAGGTTAATCAGTTTTTTAATTTCCATGGCCAGGAGAGTTTAGCTCTGAAGAAGAGTCCAAGTCATCCAGCTTGAAAAAATACTGAAAAATAACGGGTGTAAGTTTTTGCATGTGCTAATATAGTACGAATTCACAAGCAGAGGCTAAAGAGATAGAGAACAACAGGACCGTGGTGAGCAAACAAAAAGGCATTACAGAAGGGTTTAAAATCATCACAACTGACAGGCTTTTGTTGACTCGCAGAAGAGGTTGTGCAGAAGCAGAATAATGGTATTCACTGGGTTATCATGGCAAATAGAAATGTCTTATTGCAGGAAACTAAAATATTGTTCAGTTCAAATTCAGCCTGACTTTAATAAATCATCAGCACTGTTGGCTGGGAATTCCCTAATGAAATATTTTTCTCCCTGTAGAGTGCCTCTATTCTCTAAATCTGTCTTTTGCCATAGTGTATTGACTTAAATTATCTTCTGACAGAACAAGCAGGGTTTCGAAACAGCACTGCCTATTAGATTTCCTCCCAAAACTCTCTTGCTTTCCTCCCAACTCTCAGCCCTGCATCTTCTGCCTCTACAATTGCTGCTGACTGAGGAGTCCTGGGGCTTCATAAGGCCATAACTTGAGTGAATCACAAACCAAAATCAGCTCTAGGCCAACAGTGATTTACAGGCTCTTGGTTCATATGTAGATAAATAAGTAAAGTCCAGTTCAATGGTCACCCCAGCTGTATGATTGGACTGCCTCAGGCTTGCCCTTGTTTCACTTCAGCTACTGAGCTGTGACTATTCAAAAAGAAAGTGTGAAAACATTAAAAATAACCTGCAATAGGGTCTGAGTTTCCTGGAAATGTCTAAGTGTTATTCCAGTGTGATAGACAAAATGAAAAAAAAAAAAAAGAAGACAGCTAAAATCCACCCACCACCCCCTCCCACACATAGATGTGATGCCAGTCCTGAAATATATAAAAACAAACACTGGGGCAAGAAACTAGAAGTAATACTAGCAGATTCTGGAAATAGTGAAAACATGTTTAAGACTAGTAGTTCAGTAGTTGCCATGGCACTGATAGCTAAAATGTCCAGAGCACCCCTGCTACAGAATACAGATCATAATTGAGCTGAGGAACCGGGAGGTTCCTCTGCCGGTCTCCAGGAGGTGTCCCTGCCCATGGCAGGGGGTGTTGGGACTAAGTGATCTTTAAGATCCATTCCAATCCCTTAACATTCTATGATTCTATCTACTGTCACAAACATCAAAATACTACTACCTGAATCAAGAAGCTCAACACAAAGAATGAAAGTTTTCTCCTAGTGAAGTTCTTACCAGATATTTCATGCTTCTGGTACAGAAATTCAAACTGTCTAGTGCTGTATTCCTGTTATGTTTGCAGTCATCTAGATATTGTTGTAAGTTAGTCTTCAAAGTCCATGCCTTTTGAGAGAGTTCATTCATGTGTGAAAGTGATAAAACTGCCTTCACTAGTATAAATAGGGAAGTGATAGTATTTAGAATTACTCCTTTGGACAAAAGAAACATAATATTTTACTAAAGTGAATACAATGGCATGGCTGGAGGACCAGCTAAAGCTGCAACATAATGCTTGCTTGGTGAAGGACTTGCTGAACGATAGAGCTCAGAGGGTTGTGGTAAATGGGGCTACACTTAGCTGGCCACTGCAGGGTTCCTCAGGGTTCAATTCTAGGGCCAGTTCTCTTCCGTCTATCTATCATCTCAGTGCAGGAGTTGAATGCACCAGAAGCAGGTTTTCTGTTGATACCAAGCTGGGAGGTGCTGTTGAGTCTCCTGAGGGACAAGAGACCTTGCAGAGGGGTCTAGATAGATTTGAGTATTGGGCAAACATTAATGGGATGAAATTTAGCAAGACAAAATGCTGGATCCTGCACCTGGGAGGGAGTAATGCTGGGCACAAGTACAAACTGGGGGAGGAGGGGCTGGAGGGCAGCCCTGCAAAAAAGGGTCTGGGGGTGCTGGTTGGCAGCAGGCTCAGTCTGAGCCAACCATGTGTGCCTGGGCAGCCCAGAGGGCAAACTTCATCCAGGGGGCATCAAACATGGCATCACCAGCTGTCAAAGGAGGTGATTAGCTCAGTGATTATCCAGCCTTGGTGTGCTTGAGTACACGTGCAGTTCTGGGCGCTGGAATTTAAGAGGGATGTGGAGTTCCTTGAATGCATACAGAGGACACCAGCAAAGCTGCTGAAAGGGCTGGAAGGCATATCCAAAAAGGAGCAGCTAAGGACTCTGGGCTTGTCCAGTTTGGAGAGAAGGAGGCTGAGGGGTGACCTCATTGCTCTCTACAGCTTCCTGAGGAGGGAAGTGAAGAGGGAGGTGCTGATCCCTTCTCCTTTGGATCCAGTGATAGGATGTGTGGGAATGGTTCAATGCTCTATCAGGGAAGGTTCAGATGGGACATTAGGAAGTACCTCTTTACTGAGAGTGTGATGAAACACTGGAGGAGGCTTCCTGGAGAGATGATCGATGCCTCAAGCATGTCAGTGTTTCAAAGGAAGTGACCATCCCCCTGTACTGGGCACTGGCGAGGACACACCTCAAATCCTGTGTTCAGTTTTGGGCTCCTCATGGACATTGAGGTGGTGGAGATTTTCCAGAGAAGGGCAAGGGAGCTGGGAAGAGTCTGGAGCACAAGTCCTGGGGGAGCTGGGAGTGCCTAGCCTGGGGAAAAGGGGCCTCAGGGGAGACCTTCTCACTCTCTATAAGTGCTTGAAAGGAGGGTGTAGCCAAGTAGGGATCAAGCTCTATTCCCAAGCAACAAGAGATAAGACACAAAGAAATGGCCTCCAGTTGCACTAGGGGACATCTAGATTGGATTTTAGGGAAAACATCTTCACCAAAAGGGTTATCAAGCACTGGAACAGGTTGTCCAGGGAAGTGATAGAGTCACTATCCCTGGAGGTATTTAAAAGATATTTGGGTGTAGTGTTTAGGGACATGTTTTAATGGTAGACTTTGCACTGTTAGGTTTGTGGTTTGACTCAATTATCTTAGAGGTCTTTTCCAAACTAAGAGATTCTATGATTCTATGAATAAGAAATTGAACTAAAGTTCACATATGAAAATTTAATCAGCAAGCAGATTAACGATAAACGACTATTTCTCCATTTTAATTAAAAGCATTATTTCTCAGTGGTTTTTTACCAAATGAAAGTTTGAAAATTCTGAAAATACTCTGAGTATATTTTTTAATTCTTTCTAATGCTAGGAGAATGAAGGCTTAATGGCCTGATTACTCTTTAATCCCCAGTATCTCTGTCAAGAAAGTAATTTGTTGCTAAATGTAGCAGGCATACACTAACATATCAAGGATTCAGTGTAAGAGTTAAAAAGCAGATGATAAGTATTTTTAAAAAATGCCAGATTTTCAAAGGCTAAGCTACTGAGTTCTAGGGTAGGTTTGTAACATATAACCCATGTTACAGAATTCTGACACAAAAGGCATAGGTCAGAGAGATAATCCGCCTAAAGCATATGTGTGGGACTACTGGTAGCCACCGGAAATTTATTTCTTTTGTCCTTTCCATTATAACAAAGACAACAACATATAACATGAAAATGTATACACCTGAAGCACTACATTCCAAATATCAAAAGCAGGTTGCACCATACATCAGGGAATTGAAAATATGATTCTCAACTTTTCCTACTGACATTAAAAGACTAGGAGAGAGAATGAAAGAGATTCCCCCATTTAATAATCCACTGAGAGAAACGAGACCAAAACACCGTTCAGCCGTGAAGTATGATTTGTGGCAAACACAAAAAGAAGTGAAAAAAGATATATGAAAGGCTTGGCTACAGATATTAGCAGTGTTACAGGTTATAGTTCAGTACACTGGGGGAGTGTTTCTTTGGCCATGATGGTTTAGCACTAAAGGCAAGACAAGGTTTTTCAGGAGAGGTAATTGCTTTCATTAGACCAGCTGCTATAATTGAAAAAGAAGCACATGGGCCTGAGAAGTTCTGTGCTATTTCTAATCGTGCCAGCTGGAGTCTGATGAAAGAGCCTGTCTTTCTCTACAGTCTTGTCTTGGGAAACTATTAGTCCACCACCTACAGACACATGGAGAAATGCTTCTGAAACTTATATCCTCCCATATGATTTTAGATCTTGAGCTTATTTTAAAAATATTACTGGTAGTTATTGAATTGAATCAGTACATGTCCCTGTATAGATCAGAAACATGATATAGCTTTTTAGAAATGGATTTCAAGTATCTTTTGACACAGGTTCCCAAAGTACAAAGAAAGGTATACAAAAAATATTTGATGAAAACATACATAGGGCAAGTTTTAGCTGAATATAGAGGTGGAAGTTCTCTCTGCTCTTTGCAAAGGTCTTTAAACTCAAATGGAGAACAAATTTTTGTTGCTTGCTTTAACTGTTTTATCACACATATTCAGAAGCAGGCATATTTAAAAACAGAGGTGTTTGTTGCCACAGAAACATAAGAGGTTCTTGAAGCTGCTCTGAAGCAGAAGCTGTAAAAATATTAGTAGATAAAGCAGATAAATGAAGCCTCAAGAAATAATCTAAATTGATGCAAATCAGTAATGAAATTAATTTTAAAACTAAAAGCATATTCTGGAATCATGCAAAAGTGATGATATACTATTTTACCGGTTGAAAAGTTAAAAAATAACATATATCATCCTGAACTAGTCAAATATGGGCCATAAGTAGTATTTATATAATATTAACTGAAGGAGAACTAGGTCACTAAATGATCAAGCAAGCACAGAAATGGTTGTCTTGAAACAGACATCATGTAAAATAGCAGGCTGTCAGTAGAAAATCTGTGACAGCATTTAGGGACCTGGCAATAAAATGATAGCATGGCCAAAGCTCATTTATAGATGCTAAATTAAGTTATTCAATTATTGATGCAACAATAATCACTGTCAGTTTATTTTTCCCTCAGCTGTCAGTCTCTTAGCTGAAGTAAGGATCAAGGAGATTGACCTCTCCATCTTTTTGACTCTTCATGTGTTAGAAAGACATTAACAACGAAAAAGTACAATATTTTTCAAAAATCATTCAAATAAGGAATCAAATATGTCTGTTTGTTCTCCAAAGAAAGCCATATACACAGGAGAATTTTGCTGAGGAATTACTTACAGCACCTTTCCTTACTGAGAGAGAAAATAATGTTATAGCTATAAACTTTTTACTATATTTTTCTGTTTTCCAAGATCAAATCATTGGTTGGGTGTTTCAGGTTTATATATTGTTTATGGTATCAGTGCCATAAAATATATGTTTAACATCAATCACATATATAATCCGTAAGGCTTCAATCTGAAGCGCCAAGTTTATGTTAAGTATGTGTAAAAAAAATTCCTTGATCAGAAACGAGGTGCTTATCACTTTCCTCACTTTTTAGCACTGTGGTGCCCACATTTCACATATTCAATGGAAAAAAGTGAGCAGCAGGGCGAAAATGTTCCCATGTATTTAGAATAGGTATCTACCTCATTCTCTATAACTCCTCATTTTAGTCAATATTTAAAGTTTATAATCCTCATATGCTGCTCGATTAATTTTAATTAGATTATTTTGTCCTTTTCAGGCAAACATATCTTTGCACCATTAAGACATGGAAGTCAGGCCCATTGTACCCAAAGATTACATTCATGACTTGGACATCGTCTCATAAAGCTTTTGAAATGAATTGAAGATTTTAAAAATGAAACACTGGTTTCAATGATTTATATTCAGAATGGAAAAGATCAATGACCCAATCAGAGTAGAAAGGATTCAGCAGAAAGGACCCAGTACCTATGGTATACACTGCCTTGCTGGATCAATATTTGAACCTCCTGTTAAAGTCCAGTCCTGCTAGGTAGAAATGGCAAGTTATTGTAATCTGAAAGCTATTTGACAAATGACATGGAGCTAATAGAAAATCTCAGTGCCCAGTAGCTCTGTCGCAAGTAACTATATAACTAGAGCCATCATCACAACTGGCATTTCTATGTCTATTCCAAGACAGACATAAGAATGAAATTTACTGATAATGGAGGCTTTTAGCTTCAGCAGATGCTGACATATGAATTTTAAAGGAAAAACTGTGATTAACATGGCTTCTACCCTGATCAATCTAGTATAAAATGATTGATGATGCATTAGCTACCCGAATGTCTAAATCTACTTTTTCTTAATGCTTTCCTCTCACAAGATGATTCTTACATGAACAAAAAGAAAAATCAATCAGCATGGAAAATCACCAGCCATTTCTATCCATGATGTAACTTCCCAGGGAGATGCAAACCCTCTAACTTTCAGGGTAGTTTCTGAGCATGCAAATCACTCACACAAGCTATATCACGCTCCTTCCTTATGAAGGATCTTCAGAAGCACATATGGAACCGACACTAACACCATCTATTGATTATCGCAGTACAGAATGCACTTCTCTTTTGTCACATAAAAATATTTATGCTATGTCATTTTATTACACAGTGAATCATTGCCTGATTTCCATAAAATTAAAATATTGGAGGAGAAAAGCATTCACACTTTTCCCTACATATGTAGGGAAAGGATAACAGTGATGGCAGCCAACATGGACAACATCCAATTATTTACCTAGATTGAAAACTGTAGGATTTGCAGGCATTTAACATTTAGTACATTAAAAATTTATGAGAATATGTGTATGATTGTATTAAATAGTCCATATTCCAGTACATGAGAGACTGTTTTATCCATGACCTGTGGTAGTATATACTGTCTTCTGATGCTCAGGTTTTCTGAAAACTGTAAATTTCAACAGCACCTGCAAAAAGACTGGCTGTTCATGAGCTGATGGAATAGGTCTCATGTCACCATATGAAACCATGACACTGACACTTTTAGGCTGGGGTACAAAGATTATAGCTGTGTAGAACGAAAAAAAAGAATTCCCATTACATGATATATAATCAGTTGAAATACAATTAGGAAATACCAAATAAAATCATACAGTAATAGAACTGCTTTGTTAACTGTAATTGTTAAGGTTGGAAAAGATCATTGAGCGCAGCCAAATAGCCTAGCACTGCTGCGTTCACCACTAACCCACATATCCAAGGGCCACAACCATGTATTTTTTAAATGCTTCCAGGGATGGTGAGTCCACTGCTTCCCTGGGGAGCCTGTTCCAGTGCCTGACCACCCTTTCAGTGAAGAAATTTTTCCTAATAATCAATCTAAACCTTCCCTGGTGCAACATGAGGGCATCTCCTCCCCTCCTGTTCTTTGGGAGAAGAGACGGACCCCCATCCAAACTGTGACCTCCTTTCAGGTGGTTGTAGAGAGCAAGAAGGTCCCCCCTGAGCCTCGTTTTCTTCAGAATAAACACCCCCAGCTCCCTCAGCTGCTCCTTATCAGACTTGCTCTCCAGACCCTTCCCCAGCTCCATTCCCTTCTCTGGACCTGCTCCAGCCCCTCAATTACTTTCTTTCAGTAAGAGGCCCAGAATTGATGCCAGGATCACTTGATCCCAGGTGTGGCCTCACCAGTGCCCAGCACAGAGAGACAATCACTGCTCCGGTGCTGCTGGCAATACTATGGCTGATACAGGCCAGGTGCCATTGGCCTTCCTGCCCACTTGGACACACCTGGCTCATGTGCAGCTGCTGTCATCAGCACCCCCAGTCCTCTTCCAGATTTCCAGCTATTCTGTCCTTAGCCTGTGGCACTGCCTGGGGTTGTTGCGACCCAAAACCAGCACCTGGCACTTGGTCTTGTTGAACCTCACACAATTGGCCTCAGCCCATCAATCCAGCCTGTCCAATTCCCTCTCCAAAGCCTTCCTACACTCCAGTAGATCAACACTCCTGTTGTAAGGTATTTGAGCCCTGAAATGTGCCCCAGCCAAACCATCTTCAGTTATTCTTATCAGAGCCCTCAGGAGTTCATCAAGGCTACCGAAATGTAAACTGCACTAAACTGGGAAAGGAAAAGCTGAAGAACAGAATACCAAGGCAGCAAGAAATAAATAAAGAAAGACTGTGCCGCACTGGACTAGAACCAATCATATTTCCTGGAAAGTGCGTGCAGAGTGCGTGGACAAGATAGAGGGACCAATCAAGTGATGCGTGATCGCGTGTACAGTAGTGGCAAAATGTATAAGTAGAATGTTATGTAAACAATAAAGCATAATAAAGTCTTCTGCATAATCACATTGATTCGATGTCCAGAAGTCCTGAGCTCCTGCACACTCCCATGAACTTGGTCCCATCTGCAAACTTACTGAGGGTGGATAAAGCTGTTGTATTTATCAAATCTGCAAGACTTCCTTGTGGATCCTCAAATTCAGAAACCTTTCAGCACAAGGTTGACATTGCTGAGGAGTGAGTGGTATGGAGAACTGCTTTATAATAGGTTTTCTGTTCAGATCTTCAATCCAATTGAGGTACTTAAAAAAAACCCCACTAAAACAGACTTGAGAAGAAGCACACAATTAAAGAATAAACACATGAGATCTACAGGAATAGATTAGATTTGGATTTTTTAGTAGTTTCAAAAGGAAGGGAAATAAAAGTGGAACTAGAGCACATGGAATTCAGAAAAAAACAAAGCTAAATTTGAATAACAACAATATATTTGTAGCTGTTACCAGTTAAATAGCTAATATTTGGTCATGTAATACAGTTTAGATTAGGGATTTTGCTAAAAAAATGTACAGATATCTGTAATACACATTCATATTTGCTTTTATGTGCTTAGGTGGACATGAGTGTACAACACTGCCTTGGTAATACCAACATGCACAACTTAGCTGAGACTATAAAGTGAGGAAACACAGAGGAAAAGCTTTTGAATTGTAGAATACTGGAGATATATGCACATCTAATATATTGCCAGGCACTAGAAGTGTCAGAAGTGCCGAGTATACAGCCTATATGGCTATTGCACACTTTTGGAGAGATGTTCCGTATTATTATGTTAGATTTCAGAATTTAAGATGATTCACATATGATCTTAATAAGCCACACAGTTCTAGTATAACTTCTATACCTAAAAAAGGAAATCACACAGGAAAACCTCCCTTTTGTCCTTGTAAATCTCAGCCATCATGAACATCTCAATCCAGAATTAACCAACTAAAGGCTCTAAAGAGAAAATTTAACAAAAAAATTTTAAAAAAATTTCAGATGTGTTTCATTATTACAAGCCACCTTCTCCTCTGCTTTGGAATTGTTAGGGTGCCCAACATTGGTGATCTAAGTCTTGGTTAATTTGCCAGTGATAAAGTTATGAATAGGAATTGAATTGAACAATTTAATATAAAAGGTCTAAGCTGAAAAAGCTGGAGATTGTTATAGATGAGCTTCTTAACATCAGCGTAGTAAATTCTGCAATGTTAATTTATATTTTAGCAATTAGTTATGTTTTCTGATTATACTGGTAATTCTCTATCCACACTTTGCTAAAGTGTTTGGAAATTTTCTATGGCAAGTGTAGTTTCATTAAAACAAAACCAAAGCAAACTAACCGAACAAAAAAGCCACTAACCCCCCCAAAACAACCAGAGAAACAAAAAAAAGACAAAAGCCCCAAGAAACAAAACCAAGAAACATCACAATGTGTATAATTCTGAAACAAAGCATCATGGCACATACAATTCTGAAGAATAAGTTTTGGCAAAAATTATGGATTCCATATGAAATTTTGGCACAAAAACTGATTACTAAACTACTACTAAAAATTTTGTTATTTCTACAATATCTCAAGTAGAATTTTTTCCTGAAGAGACAGAATGTTATCAGCTCTTTTCTCCCTCCTCCTCTCCTACCATTTAATCTACTTATAAGCAGAAAAAAAATATTTAAAAAACCCAAAGAAAACTCCCAAAAAACCTAATCAAGAATAGAAAGTTCTGAACATGCAAGTCAACTAATAATCTACCTAGCAGAACAGTAATTATCATAAGAGTCTAATCTACGTACCACTTGAAACTGGAATTTGATTGAGACAGAATTAAAGATGTGCAAAAATCTCAAACAGCACAGTTAAAGTCAGTGAAAAATCTAATACAGAACAGATATAGAAATGTGGAATGTGAAAAGAACAAGTGTGAGCATCAAGAAGCACTTCTAAATGCAGCTGGCTAACATACTTTTGGGTAGCCTAAAAGGCAAGTTAGGTGAGAGAAATGAGAAATGAAATCACGTGGAAATTAGAAGGCAGTAATGCATCAAAATAGATAAACTTTGGAAGACAAAATAACACTCATCCCCAATAATATTTCTGTCATTGCATACAATATATAAGAAGGCAAATTTACTTTCAAAAAAATTCCGGAATTCTGGACTTCTTTTGCCTATTATGTCACTACAAGAAATTGATTCTGCTGATTAACCTTCAAGTGTCTTTAAAAGATGCAAATACTGAGTTTGAAAGCAAGAGTGTGGGCTGCAAAACCAAGTGCAATTACAGTGTACATAAAGAGGAGTGCAGGAAAAGGCTCATGAATTCCAGGTACTGAAACACCTAAAGCACTGTGTATGCTAGCATGCATACATATACAAACACTGACTTTTTAGACAGCCAGTTTACTTAAAATTCTTTTTTCTATAAAGCTGAGGCTGTCAGGGATAACAAATTATTAAATTACTTCCAGAGCATATGGTGTCTTGGTGTTATTGCTATCAGTCACTGAATTAAACTATCTTTACTTTAACTCACTGAGTTAGACTACCTTTTTAAATTACACTCTATGCAGTGAAACCAAATCAAAGCTTAATTTTCCAACTATTGTCAATGAATTTGTATATTGGATATTTGAATGCTATAATAATCTCAGATTTCATTTTATGATTATTGTAGAAAAATGTTGATTTTTCCCTCCTTCAAGACTATGTGCTTTAAGTATGGATCTTGAAAAGAGTGATACTTCTTTCCTATTTCTAACTGCCAAGAATTATTGTTGTCATCCTAGGTTCTGCAATTGTAAACAAAGTTCAAGTTTGAAGGACGAGGATGTTTGAATTGGCTTTGGTGCTACCATCACGTGTGGTCAGCATTTAACTGGAAAAAAAAGAAAATCATAAATAGAAAAACTATGTCCAGAAAAATTGTCCTCCATTAACAATGGGTTAATGTTACAATGTTGCAATAATTCATAATTAGACAGTTTCACCTTAGATATCTTTTGAGATGTGTAACACAGTTTCTTCCAAATTAATAAAATAATTAAATCTGATTTGATACACCTTACGGTTACTATAATATAATTATAGTTCTCCAGTGGGAGACCTTTAATGAAAACATTGTGTATTGGGTTTACATGGCCTGGTTTTTGGTAGCAGGGGTGCCACAGATGTGGCTTCTCTGAGAAACTGCTAGTGGGTTGTGGAAGCTGCTAGAAGCTTGCACCATGTCTGGCAGAGCCAATCCCTGGTGGCTCCAAAGGCTGGGCCAAGTCTGGGCCAATTAGAAATGGTGGTAACACCTCTGTGATAACTTACTTAAGAAGAAATCAAAACAAAAGTTGTGGTGCAGCTTTAATTTTGGCCAGAGAACAGCAGAGTGAGAACATGTGAGAACAACTATGCAGCCACCAAGGTCAGTGGAGAAGGAGGGGGAGGAGATGCTCCAGGCACCAGAGCCGAGATTCCTCTGCAGCCCGTGGTGAGGACCATGGTGAAACAGCTGTGCCCCTGCAGCCCATGGAGATCCACAGGGGTGCAGAGATCCTCCTGCAGCCCATTGAAGAGCCCCATGCTGGAGCAGGTGGATGCCTGAGAGAAGGCTGTGATCCTGTGGGAGACCTGTGGAGAGAGGGACCCTGCTCCCATGCCGGAGCAGCCTGTCCTTGAAGGATTGCACCCCGTTAAAGAGTGACCCACACTGCAGCAGTTTGAGGGGTGCTGTTGCCCATGGGATGGACTCACATTGCAGCAGTTCACAGAGAGCTGCTGCTTGTGAGATGAAGCTGCATCGGAGAAGTTCACGGAGAACTGTCTCCCATGGGAGGCACCCCATGGTGCAGCAGGGGAATGACTCTTCCCCCTGAGCAGCAGGAGAAGCCACGGGTGATGAACTGATCATACCCCCCATCCCCTGTCTGCTTGTGCTGCTGGGGTAGGAGGTAGAGCTGGGAAGGAGGGAGGGGTGGGGGGAAGGTGTTTTTAAGGGCTTATTTTACTTCTCATTATCCTGCTCTGACTTTGTTAGTAATAAATTCACTTTGTATCTCTAAGTCCAGCCTGTTTTGCCCCGATGGTATTTGATGAGTGTTTTCTCCTGGTCCTTATCTCAACCCATGAACCCCTTGTTAAATTTTCTCTCCTCTGTCCAGCTCCAGAGGGGAGTGAGCGAGCAGCTTTGGTGGGTGCCTGGCATAGAGTCAGTGTCAACCCACAACACCTTGAAAAAATCTCTCTATATGAGTATCTTTTATTTATTACACTCTTCACATCTGAGGACACTGCTCCTGGACCCGTTGCTGAAGACCATAGTGGTTTGAAAACTGAAATTACTTTAGTAGCTGAGAAATTAAAGACCAACTATTATTTTAAAAGGAGATTATAAATAGAGAAAAACGTGGGCCTTGTCGAGACAGAGGAACTCTACTTTAAGCAAAAGGGGCATGACTTCTGACTACCTTGCCTGCCCCAGGAATTTCTTTGCCCCATAGAAAGTATTTTAGTCTGTAGAATTCTTTTGAAGTACCTAAGTAACTTTAAACCAAGATAAATTAGAAAGTAGTAATGTATATGACATTTTCATTTGAAGTTAAACTAATAGCATACTTCATAACTCACTATTTGTAATCCTTCTGAAAGCAAGAATTTCAGTGACTACTAGTTTTTATTCCTTTTTTTTTTATGGTAGTAGATATTGTATGTTCCTTTCTAATTTCCTTTAAAATATGCACTCCCCTGAATAAAAACCACTTTATATATTTTGTCTGCCTACTTTCTTCTGCTTAATTTTGTAAAGAAATATGCCAAGCACCATTATTTTATGCCTGTAAAATGTATAAAAATAAAGTTAAACTGATAATACTTTTGGGATATACTCAATGCCTAATTACTTGTAGGATTACTATGAATTAATCATTAATTAAAAATATTCATCTAAAGCCTCAGTACCTAAAAATACTTTTAGACTGTAAAGCCATGCATGAGAAAATTAAAAAATGCTGTTTCACAGTTTTTATCTAATTTGATGCCTCTTTTACGTCCTTTCATTTACAGTGAGAAATCAAACTTTAGGGTCACTAAGTTTACCACGTAATTCCACATTATGATGTAGAGATAATCATGCACACACACAAGGACAGAGCTGCTCAGCCAAAGCAAAACTTGTCATTTTTTAAGTTTCAAGTGCTTTCAAGTTCACGATTCTGATTATAAATTCTTCTTATGCTAAGTCTTTCATTATGTCATTAAGGAAAACCTAAGCTATGTTCAGCACAAGACTTTTCACAACAACAAAAAGACGACCCATTTCACTACTGACTCACAAGTGTCCATTCTTTAGATACAAGAATGGCTGGCAGAGCAGTGATAGATAATCCTATAGCAAGCAATTGGTTAGATCAGGAGATGCTACACTTTAAGATATACAGGATGTGGTTCTGTTTGGTCAATGAAGTATATTAAAAGGTGATTTTTCTTGTCCCCATACAGAAAAAAATAGAAGAGTTATGGAAGAAAATTGTGGCTAAAGTGAAAGCTGTGAAGAGAAGCCCAAAATGAGTCTTCCTCAGTTCTACTAAAGCAAACAATGTAGCTCTTTCAAGGCAGCACTTCTTTCCAGTGCTGCAGAACACACACTGAAATGCAAAATTGCTCAAGCAATTTTTTTTACTTTTCAATAAAAATCATTGAGACTAAGACTGGACAAATTATTTTGGCAACTTCAGTGCCTTTTTTGCTGGAGAGAAACAAGAAACCATTTTTGAGTGCAATGAAATCAGGTTAGCTGATTTTAATTCCATGGAACACAGAAAAGGTAATTTTATGTCAGAGATATATTTCTGATAAATATCTAACACTAATAAAAACAAGGCAGTAATCTTCCTTTAACAACAGACTTTGAATAATTCCAGAGAAGGTGAAGTTTTAGTAAAATTAGACATGTACTGTGTCTGTAGGTGAATGTCTGTAGTAAATATGCAGTATTTGCAAGTAAATACTAACTCTTTCCACATTACTTTGCCATCAAGATTGATTAAACATAGATTTATTTTAAAGAGATGAAACACTAATTTGCATCAGTGTGTCCCGAAAACCTATTATATTGGTTTGAAATTTCTTTGCCAATTATTTACAAATGTCTAACAACCAGAGGTTAAAGTTATGCTGGTATAATAATTTGCTATCTTATTCATGCAGAAGACAATTATTAATGACTTCCATTACTGCAGCTAAAACTCATACAGTAAATCTTATTTATGAATTTGAATGTACTCATCTTCCAAGTTTATCACACATAAAAGTGAGGAATTATTTGGAATTTACTAACAGAAATACACTTAGGAATATTAATATTTAAAATTGCAAGAGGATTATAACATTGGAGAGAGAATAGATGCTTTCTAAACACCTGTTTATTATATTTTATCACTGTCTCATTAAACCAAATGTGGGAGCATTGTGGTTTTTGTTTTGTTGTTTGTTTTTTATATACTGTTTGCTTACTTTATGAGAGTTTTCCAAGTTCTTCATCTTGAGCATCATATCTATTACCTGAATGTGTTTTTCTGTACTTCATCAGAAACCTCAACATTTCATATTCAATCACCACTCTAACAGAACACTCTAACAGCACACAAGCAGCATATTTTTTCTACCAAATAGGGGAAAAGAGTGTATAACATTCTCAGTTTAACTCCATACAGTTTCAGTGGAGTTGTTCTTTTATAAATCTGAAAGACAGCCTTGCTGACTGTTTCTGATGTCAAGCAGTCTTTTTTTTTATTTCCCAGTGTGTCACAAAAAGACATGCTTGGTATTTATCTGTAACTGATTTTAATGTTGACTTTAATGGGTCAATGCTGTTTCTGAACAGATCTCAGATTCTTGGATCATGGAGCTTTGGATCATTGGACTTTCAGCCCCAATATCTAGGTCATGCTAGATTATATATATCTAGAGGTGGTGCAAAATGAACGTTAATAATCTGGGGTGGTTTTTTTGATAGCTCTGTAGTTTAGGTGTTTCAGTAAATTTTGTAGGAAGAAGAATTGACACATTTCTACACAATGTGAAAACTGAAATCAAAATGAACACTGAGAAAGGCCTTTTTCTCATTAAAGAGACTGATTTTTTAAAAAAAAAGTACGAAAATATGGACTTAGTTCTAAGTCTGATTGATGGCTATTATTTTGTGGAGTAAATTAAAATTCATATTCATGGCTCCTAAGAAAGATAAGAGTTTTTAACTCAATCTGCTTTCAGAAAGTAATATAACATTGCTATTTTTAGTTTTGATTGTTCCAGGGTGCNAGGGGCGGAGAGAACACCACGGACCAGTAACACGAGGGCAAGAGGGAGGAGAGAAAGGCGGGACTACAGTACACAAACCAATGAGGGTAGGTGAGGGGAGGAGCAGGGGGACAGGGCCAACGAGGCACCGAGTGAGGGAGAACTCTCCAGAACATAACCATATACAGAACACAGATTGACAGGACTAAACCAAAGAGGGGAGTGTACCGAAACAGGGCTTGGAGGGGGAGAGACCTTCCTCAACGTTACAACCGAGGGGGAGACTTTAGGTGGCTGGCCCATCCTCAGGCCAAGCCACCACCACACCTAAGAATTCATTGCAATCAAATGGACAACCTTCAATCCCCATGTGTAAAGTGAACTCAGTCTTCTGTGTGGAACATGACAAATACATAGGAGGGTTTTTTATGTGACCTTCCCAGTAGGACCTCTTAGTATATATGTCTATTCTTTAAGCTAAATTTCAAAAAATATTATTTCAAGGATGATCTGTGTGAATGTTATCAATACACTTCAAACCATCACTTAGCCCCATTTAGTGTTGAACACCAAATAGCCTCAAACAAATGTGACTCCGGAGCTCAGCTCTCCATTTATTCCCCATTATAAATTGTTTTACTCCTTGTGAAAAATCAGAACATGCACAGTGGCAAATATTGCACATAATATTTGCCTTTCTCATTGTTATTTAGCAGCCTGCCACACGTTTTGAACATAAAACCCCCCTGCTTTTATAGAGAAGATCCCAGAGTAAAGGTACAGACCTTGCCAAAATTTCTTTCTGTGACTCCTTTGGCATTTTTTCATTTCGCTTGCAAATGTATGAAAAATAAAAATTAAGTCAGTAGCTTAAAAGAGTACCTTAAATCTTATATTGACAGTAATACATAAAAGAAAGCTAGAGTCAAATATGTTGCAAAAATTATTATTTCAAGGGACATTTTTAATTAAGAACTATATTACAAGCATTTTACTGCTGTTCATGTTCCTCAAGGTTATTTGAAAATTACTAGTTGTCATAGCAACTGAACTTTCAAAAACTCTGGCCTAATTTTTGATTAGGAGTATCAGTAGTCTAGGATGGAATTTGGGTAAACTAAGAACAGTATCAAGGAATGGCTCAGGTTCAAATTTCCAGACACAAAGGTCTGCATGCTCATTAAACCTTTGATAAAATTCAAAATGTGAGGCAAAGGTAGTATTGCATTGCCTTGTTATTTGATTTTGGTGTTATCACAGACTGTTTGGAGTTCAGGAAGTCTGTCTTTTTCTGCAACTAAAGCATTGAATCAAGAACCAAAATCTTAAAAGGAAAGAACATTCATAAATTGAAGAGGGCTCTATCCAAGGAAAACAGCTAACATCTAAAAGGACTAAAACACCACAGTATTTAATACTTAGAGAGTAAACAATGCCTGGTTATAACATCAAGTGCTGTGATACACTTGAATACATATCAGTACCTCTTTTTAGAGAAAATAAAAATTAAAAATATTAGATAATGTCTCTTCTGCTGCCTGCATCTTCTCCCTTTATATTAAATGCCAGAAGGCAACTTTTCAAGGAAAGTTTTTCATGGAGGTATTTCATTACCTGGACTTTATAAAGGGGCATATTTTCACCACAGGAGCAGACAGTTGCTTATGATAAATGACAGCATTTTCCTTTTCCATAATAAAATGTAATTTCTTGGGAAATCTAACTTGGTCTTCATTATCTCCGTCTATATATTTTTCAATAGCTCACTTCTTTCTCTCACCTACATTCACTCCTTTGTACAAGTCATCAAGGTTTTGGGGTGAATTCTTCTTAAATGAGCAGTTGCTTGATTTTACATTTGAGCATTTTGCTGCAATTTTCCTGTCCCAAAGAAGATTCAAGGAAGATTCTAAGTTCGACTCAGAACAACAGATAAATAAATGAATTAGAGGAATATTTTAATAAAGAACATCATGCTGTGCTAAACCAGAAAACCCTTAGAAGCAATTAAGTCACAAAAAAATTAAGTGCACTAAGAATCATAAATTTGTTTATGTGTTGTTGCCTGTTTTTACAGGTAGCAGTGGCTGCATTGTACAGCTGATATCATAACTGGCCCTCCTCAGGATATGGGACTGTTGGAGCAAGTCCAGAGGATGCCATGAAGTTAATAAGCGGACTGGAGCACCTTCCCTATGGAGACAGGCTGAGTGAGTTGGGGCTGTTCAGCCTGGAAAAGAGAAGGTTGAGTGGAAACTTCAGATCAGGCTTCCGATATCTGAAGGGGCCCATGGGGAAGCTGACTTTTCTTCAGGAACTGTAGAGACAGGAAAAAGGGGAACGGCTTCACCCTTAAAGAGAGGAAATTTAGGTTATATGTGCAGAATAAAAAATTCTTCCCTGTGAGGGTGGTGAGGCACTGGTACAGGTTGCCCAGGGAAGCTGTGTCTGCCCCATCCCTGGAAGTGCTCAAGGCCAGGTTGGATGAGACTCTGAGCAGCCTGGTGCAGTGAAAAATGTCCCTGACCACAGCAGGGAGGTTGGAACTAGATGGTGTTTAAGATTCCTTCCAACCCAAAGCATCCTGTGATTCTATGAACTGAAAGAAAAAAAATACCCTGAAGTTACTGATTTCTGAGTCAAAAGATTTAATGATGAAATTAGTCATCCTTAACTATACCCAACCAAATTTTGGGTATACCCAGATTTGTTGTTTGAGCAAACCCAACTACTTCCAAATGGACATATAACTCATTGCAGTATTTAGAAATTTCATCAGACAGCCAATTAATCAAATAGAAGTCTAAGTTACATTTCTCAAAACATTCTCCTACGAGAATAGAGTCCATCTTTGGGTTTTTAACCCAAAGAAGTCTCTATATTTTTCAACGGTGCTTATGTATTTTTGATGGAAAAAAACTTTTTACTGCTTAGTATTTCCACTCAGGATCTCTCTTGATGCATTAAAAGTTATATAAATATAAGTCTGGTGGATACACACTGGTTGCCTCAATCATGTATGAAAAGAAGAATCATGAAGAAATAAAATCTCAAAAATATTTGTTGCTGTACATTTTTACATTAGTATCTGATATAATCCTTAATGAGGAACAAAAAATGGCTCCAAATCACTGGAGGAATTGAAGTGCAGTACCACTTGAGTTAGTCTATTATGTTTACTACACTGTCATTTTCTTTTTCTTTGACTCAGCATGAGAAAACAGGGCTTTGACAAGAAATAAACAAGCAGTGTCATTAATTTAATATTGGTAAAAAAAATTACTGCTGCATTTTACCTGACTGGTAAGTTACTAGAGATAAAGGGAAAGCACAGAAAAGTTTTACATATTATAGGGTAAATACATGGGTTTTGATGAACAGCCAAATTGAGAAGACCACACATCCTGGTGAACAGAGCTCAACTCCACCAGATTTAAAATTTTAAACTTAAATAAACAGCATATTTCATTTGATATGGTAATATAATGTAGGTAGAATTCTGCTGCCAAATTTAAGCTCATCTGCAACATTCATGGAGTTGAAAAAATGAGTAGAGCATGTTCCACAAGACTGTAATATGTGTGATTTTCCTTCTGAGTGCATAATGGCCATCCATTATACAACAAGGCAACAATAAACATGGGAATAGCCAATGACCCTTAGCGACTTTAGATGAGCATATACTTTGTCATTAACTAGATATATTCCTGGAAAAATACAGCTGCATGGAGACATTACTTAATTGTAGCAGAAAGTAACTGCAAGGCAATAGCCTATAGAAAAGCCATAAGACAAAAGATGGAAAGTAGAAAAAGAAACTTTTGAGGTAATCTTTGAAGAGAACACATCAGCTCATCAGGAGGGAAAAATTTAGTATAGGTCAGGGACACCAGACAAAAAGATCAAAATACATTAAAAATCAAAGGACAGCAAAAATTTCCAAACTTTTTTTCCAGTCAGGTGTTTTCAGAGAGTTCTTTCCAAAGAAAACACATTAGATGCCCAACTTCAACAATCACATGATGTACATAGCAAGTTAGAAACAAAAATTTTTAAACCACTTGTGATATGTCGTGTGTATCAAGCCAGGATGTCAAATGTATACCTCTAGTTATAAATTCAGAAACATAAGGAGAAGCTTGAATGTCAGGATTACTGAAATGTGGACATGGGAGTAGAAATTAGCAAATGTGTTTTTAAAAATAGACCCATCAAATACTATCCCAAGCATCTACCAGTACGAACTTGTATAAACTGTTGAACAAATATGCTCATATAACTAATACTACATTAAAAATAATAGATTTATCTGCAAGTAAAATGTTGAATGTAGAAAGTTTGAGTGTCTCTTTTTAAAAAACTATTGTGAAAATTATTAACTTTCCAAAGAACCAATGTCTGTTGATTGCATGATTACAAACAGAACAGTTAATACCTTAAATGCATATTGGGCTTGCGTGGCCAGTTTTTGGTAGTGGGGGGCCTATAGGGGTGGCTGGTGTAAGAAAGTTCCAGAAGCTTCTCCCATGTCCAACAAAGACAATGCCAGCCAGCTCCAGGGCGGACCCACCGCTAGCCAAGGCTGAGCCCTGAGATAGTGTATTATAGAAGGGAAGAAAAGTTATTGCACAGGAGCAACTGCAGCCCGAGAGGAGAGGAGTGAGAATGTGTGAGAGAAACAGCCCTGCAGATGCCCAGGGCAGTGCAGAAGGAGGGGCAGGAGGTGGCCCAGGGGCCAGAGCTGAGATTCCCCTGCAGCCCATGGTGCAGCCCATGGAGAGGCAGCTGTGCCCCTGCAGCACATGGAAGATGGGGGGGGAGCAGAGATCCTCCCGCAGCCCACACAAGAGCAAGGAGATGACAGAAGGAGGCTATGTCCCCATGGGAAGCCTGTGCTGGAGGAGGCTCCTGGCAGGACCTGTCAATGCATGGAGAGAGGAGCTTACAGTGGAGCAGATTCACTGGTAGGACTTGTGACCCCTGTGGGACACATGCTGGAACAGGCTGTTCCTGAAGGACTGACCCAACGGAAGGGACCACACTGGGGAGGTTTGTGAAGAACTGCAGTCTGTGGGAAGGACTGACATTGGGGATGTTTATGAAGGACTGTCTCCCATGGCAGGGACACCACACTGGAACAGGAGAAGAGTGTGAGGAAGGAGTGGCAGAGACAACATGCGATGAACTGACTGCAATCCCTATTTCCTGTACCCCTGTGCTACTGACAGGAGGAGGCACAGAAAAAGAGGAGTGAAGTTGAGCCCAAGAAGAAAGGAGCAGTGGGGGGGAGATGTTTTAAGATTTAGCTTTTATTTCTCATTATATTAACTGATTTGATTGGTAATTATTTAAACCAATTTCCCAAAGTCAAGCCTGTTTTGCCCATGACGGCAATTGGTGTTCTAGACCCACAAGCCTTTCATTACAATTTCTCTCCCCTGTCCAGTTGGGGAGGGGAGGAATAAAGTGGCTTTGCTGGGCACTTGGTGTCCAGCCAGCATTACTCCACCAAAATATATAACAAAATAGCTATCATAACTATTCACAGAAAGAAGATTAAACCAAGTTTCCCAAATTATATTAAAAACATTGAAAATATCACTCAACTATGTACTTGCTGGGAATATTTGACATGGATTTTCTTGGACTAACATTAGTAATCTCCAACACTGCAGTTTGCTTTTATTCCATTCAGGAACAAATAATTTTTGGCAGTGAAGTGATATATGATCTAGTTGTAGAATATATAATAAACATATAGTAATTGGATGAATGTAAAACAAGGTTTGGATTAATGTAAAATTAATGGTTTTCCCTCAGTTTTTTTCTCCAAGTCATTTTGACAAGAAGTTGGATAGTTCAGATTTCTGAACTGTTAAGGATCTGAAGTGTTCAGGGTCTGAATGAATACTTATGTACAATTTCCTTCATCACCAGTGATAAGTATTTCCACCAACATTCTCCCACTGACAAGATAAAAGTAAAGATTCATTAATATCTTTATGTCCAATCAACTAAGCATAAGGACTATAATCTTATTTCCGAGAACTTCGGCTCCAGCTTTGACTGTTCACAGTGCAGCTACTGTACTCATGAATTCAGCCTGCTTATGCATGTGTGTAACTATTTAATCCTGATGTTGCTTAGGCAGAATGTAGCTATACAGCTTTATATTCTTTAATGTTGCACGAGAATAACATTTATACTCTTCTCAGTTCTCCTAACTTGTTTTCATAATTTCTTAAAAAGGCTGTCACTCCCCTCCAATATATTTTTTTAAATAATACATCATTGTACCCTACTGAATTTTTCATTTACTGGAATGGCTATATGGGAACGCTAGGAAGATGAAAAAAGGGTTTTAAATAGTCACAAGCAAAGCAAAGAACAAGCTATTAAATATTCCCTCATAGCTGTAGGAGAAAAAGATAGATCCCTTGGTAAATCCAGTCTAAATGTGAGAACTCATTAAATCTTCAATGAGCAATTGTTATGGCAAGAACTTTGCATCAATAATTAAATCTATTTGTGATTTAAGAGGAGAAAAATCAACTGAATTTTAATGTATTGTGTATATATTTAACAATGGCTAATGGAGACAGATGTTAGGAGATAACATAACAGATGCTAAATGATTCTCTTATTTTATAAGACATTTATAAAAGACAAACAAAATTAAATGTCAAAATGATAGAGCTACTCTCAGTTCAGAGATACAAGTCTCCCTAAACTCATTAAACTGGAAACTATAGCAAGAACAGGTGTTCATATAAGTGGGATTTAAGTTTACATTACTGAAAATAATAGTACTTTCCCACATACTCATATGTTCCAGTATGTCTGTTGGTTCTGTCTTAAAATTGAAATATGTGTTACATTCGATGGTTTATTTTATACTAGATCATTTTACCCAATCTATAAGTAGTTGAAATTCCAGCTTCTTATTCATCTTTTATTTAGATACTAAGTTCAAAGGTATAGATGTGCCAAAACTCGCCTCACCCCAGTGGTGAGTAAGAAAATTATAAATAATGTTGAGGAGAGAAAAACCAAGGCAATGCATCTACAGTTACTGCTGATCCATGTAATTGTACTGTAATCATGGTGATTGCACAGACTAAACACAAATATATCTACAAGGGTAGACAAATTAGAAACTGATTAAAAAGGGAGGTTAAGACCAAATAATTAATGGTAAGACTAATTTGTTTTATAATGTCACTGTTTTTCCATTAAAAGTGAGAAAAAGTATGGTCTCATCATTGATTGAAACAGATCTTAAGATTCTGCTTTGTTCCATGGATTGGACTCTGCAGTTTTAGGCACAAATACCTCATAAAAGAAAAACTCTGGAAAAACTTAGGGAATGCATAAGGGATCATCTGCCCCAACACTAAGCCACAGACATACATAACTTGGTTATTGATTAAGTTCTTGTTATAGCAAAGGAAATTTTTCTTAACAGTATATTGGTTATATATGTCAACAGGTCAGCTGGATCTAACACCAAAGGTGTATTTTTCATTAAATAAAACATTTTTATTTAAATTACTTACATCAGGTTAAGATTAGAACACAAAATAGGCTTGTTGTTGCATGAGAATAAAAAAGAGTGCTGCAATAAGAAAAAGTTGAACTGAAAAAACTGATTACACAAAACATTGCAAAAAACTACTAGAGCTATTGAATCTACATTGACAATGCAATTTTTAGGTGTGTAGTAGAATATAGTTTAAATTTCCCTTACAGATTAAAACATTTGTGGTAGTAAAAAATAAATAAAATAAGGAAAAAAACCTTCAAAACATGTTGGCTGCTTGAAACCAGGAAATTTTAATTAGACATTACAGTAAAATCCCTGTAATTTCTGGTTAACAAAACTTAACATTTTTCTTGACCAAAAGGATAGTTTTGATCAGAAACATTTTTCATGCGCCAAATAAAGTTGCAGAAGATAAAAAAAATGTTCTGTGAAAATTATGGCGCTCATCTATACCTGCAGAAATTGTTTTTCAAAATATATTATGATAGTAAGTTTTTAAAAATCAAGTAATTTTTCCCATATTCTGGTGAACCATCTGATGAACACTTGTGAGTAAGCTTCTCTTCTATTCATGAACTGTTCTATTTTGTTTAAAAAATGTAATATTAAGTGGTCCTCAGATTGGGCAGCTCTATCACACAGTGATTTAAAGTCCATTGGTAATAGAGGAAACTTTATCTCAAGATATGGCTTTGATAAGTCTCTCTGGAATATATACAGAGCATGTGCTCTCCCACTAGAGAGTCTTGTCCTCTTTCTTGTACAAAACAGGACTTCCTATATAGTTAAAAAACTTCTCTGTGGCTTCTGTTTTCTAAACATTCATTTGAACAAGGATTAATCCATTTATGACGCCTTTCAGGTGAAGTCTGTAAGAGTACAGAAATCTGTAAATCTGTTAATACTTGTATGGCATTTGGATAAAACAAAGCACCTTAAATTTTCAAAAGCTCTCAAAGCACTTGAAAATCTGAGCCTGTTTTAAGGTTCAGGGGACTTGGAACTTTGAAAAATGGGAGAGCACTTACATCTTTGAAAAATGTATGGTCAATAAAGAGGGCTGTCATTTGAAAACAGGCCAAGGACAATAGATTTTCAGCAGTCCTTTGCCCTCTCACAACTCATTGCTCACTCAGCACCTACAAGAATTTATTTCATTTTGAAAGACCAAAACAAATAACACAAGGTCAGATAAACAAAGCTGTTGAACAATTAATAAACATTTATATCCATATCATAAAGCCACCATCTATATAATGTGGCAAAATAGAAAGCCATTAATATGAACTGAAACAGATCTCAAAAAAAATCCATGTATTCAGAGGCAGTTGAGGATATATTATAAAATGCATGTGAAGTGTGTCAAGCTGACTACCTGACCACTCAATTAAAAATCTCTAGAAAAGATGTGTGCAAATTCTGCTTTTGATGAGGGCATAAAAGTATTTTAATTCCTTTTTTTTATTCCCTCCATTTTCATTGTAGTTTTTTTTAATACTTAATACTCCAAAACAATCAAAAGTATACAATAGATTGAGAAATTATATAAATAACGCAACTCTCCCAAAATTTACAAGCATTCTGCTTTAAATGCTGCTTCTCACGAGTTTGAGATTTTTTTGAGATTTTTTTTTTTTTTTTGGTCCTGGCTCTTTCTTCAAAATAAAAAAAGTAATAAGTAGAACTAGTGAGGTCAAACATTCCATCCCTCATTTTTTTATGGACAGAAAGAAAATATTGTAACCTTCTTTTATGGACTTGGCAGAAAGCCACAGCACTCAGAAGTACACTTAACTATTTTAAAACTTTTCAGTTAGACCTGCTGGACTGAATTAAACCTTTCCCCTCCACACCTTTTTTTTTTTCCTTTGTGCATGTGTGTGTGTGTCAATAGAAACTAAAAATGTCATCTGTGAAGCTGCATATATTCCAAGAAAAGAATATGCTATTTCTCACAGACATAAGACTTTTTTCTATTACCTTTCAAGTAATACACTTCTATTTTTGTCGCTTCTCTTTCTTTGATCTTTTCTTTTAATTATAAGCTCCTTTAGGAATGGGAATTTGACTCCTGATACAGTTTGGTCAGGGATCCCAGGTCAGCGAGATCTGACTAATAGTCAGGTATTTTATGATGACAGATTACAATTATAAAACTCTGGTATTCCAAAATAATTTATAGCATAATCAGTAATTTTAATGACTTTTTCTCAGCAGACAGTCTGTGTTCTTGCACGAGGGCAAAACATATATGGAGCTTCTTCTCATCCATCTGTAATGTGCAAGGAAGCCACATGAAAAGGTAGGTTAAAATAGAAGCCAGCTGCGCCGGTGGTCCAATCCATCCATGATTCTTTTGAGAAACCAGTAATTTGTGGTATTATTTTATTTCATTCTTCTAGTCATGACATTCTGGGTCACAGCCTTGACCTTCCACCAGTCTTTCAATTTTGGTAACAAGTACCATACAGAAAAGAAAGGAGTGAACTGATCTAGCCTAGAAAAACCCTACTTTTCTCCATAGTTTTACCCTGGCTTGGTTCTCTGGTAGAGTTACCACAAGGCCTTGCAAACGGAAATACTTTTGTGTGCCTCTGTGGGTGTGGAGAGAGCAGTGGTTACTGCCTAGCTGTGGATGAGGAATGTACAGTGCAAGCGACATCCCTTGAATTCAGTAAGGCTTCATGTCCTGCAGTTCTCCTTTGGAGTACAAAGAAGTACAGACTAGCAGCTGCACCGGAATCCTGCTGGACCCCAGAGCTCAGTGGTCTTAACCAAAATCTTGATGTTCAGCTGGCAGATGGCAACTCAGGAGCAGAGTACTCCAGAGTCCAACCGTGTTCAATGTGTTCATCTATGATGTGGATGTTTGCAACGCATGTACAGACAACACTGAATTATGGGGAATTATGGAGAATAAAGAGCGGCGCTTCACAGGGACCTTGGTAAACGAGGTCTGAACTAATTTGATGAAGCTCAGCAGTGAGAAATGCAAAAGGCTACACCTGGAACAGAATAACCCAGCATCTGGAAACTGACAGGCTGAGATAAAAGGGACATGAAGATTATGGTGAATACCAGGCTAAATATGGGCCTGGTGAGGCCATAATACAAATAGAGCAGACTGAATTCTGGGCTGTGCTACACAACCAGCACATCCAGGGGAAAATATTACCACCTTCTTCAAGATACTGCTGAATCTGCCTTTTCAACACTGTTTTGAAACACCAGCAGTTCGAAATGAATGTTGAGAAACTAACAGGAATCCTTCAGAGAACTACTGGTACTGCCAGAGTGATTCAGCATATGTCCTATTGAAAAAGCTGGACTTGGACTAAGGGGCAATCTAGTGAAAGTCTACTGCTGCTGGTATCAGAGAGACAATGGAGACAAACTCTTTTCAGAAGAGACAAAAAATGCAACAAGGGGAAATTGCCACAAATTGTGACTGGGGAGGTTCAGACTGGAAATTAGGGAAAACAGAGAAGGTAGTGTAATCCTGGAAGAAGGTACCCTGTTGTACCCTATTGTACCCTATTGATGACAGTCTTGCTTCAGGAAGGAGAGTGGACTGGATGGTCTCCAGAAATTTCTTCCAAACATTTCTATGATTCAAAAGGCCTTGCACTTCTGCTCACTGTTGCAGCTTCAGACTTTTATGACTCATAATTTGTCCATTATGTGAATGTATGCCTTCTCCCCAAAAATATTAAAGAAAATGCCCAATACCGAAGGAAATCCTCAGCACTCCTGTGGCAACATAAGCAAATCTGAAATATCTGCATTGTAAATGTAGTTATTTGAATGATTCAAACACGAACCCTATGAAGCAAAAAAGTAATTAGGGAAAATGAGAAAGGAAAAGCATTGCCCACAGAGACCTTTTGCATTGCAAAATGACAACCATTATTTGGATATATGCTTTTAAAAATACTTTCTCATATGGCTAAACTAAGATGCTGTAAATGTGTAATAGAATTCTTATTAATGCATTGCTTTTGTATTTTCCTGAATGTATTTAAGAAGATTATAATTTAACAATACAATTATTATAAAGAAGAGGAAAATGTGCTATAAATTAATAAGGTTTCAAAATAAACAACATACTTTAGAAGTATGTATTGGCAATTATTTAATAATTGCTGTTGTTTGCTTAATATATTCTACTTAACTGCCTGAACCATTTGTTAAAAGCAATAATTTAAATCTGAATTTATAACTTATTTAAAGTTGAGCTAAGGGTTGAGCAATTATATTATTCAATCAGTTGCTTGTCTCAACAAGTTCTCGCTAGTACACATGCAGAGTGTGGTATTAAAAATAACTTTTTTCTTACGTAGTGTAGCATTTACCAAATTTATATAGATATATACACACTGAAAATTTGAAAAATTAGTCACAGGCTATCATTTCCTCATTTATTCTGAGATTCAAAATGCCCTCAAAAACTAAAATAAAGCAACATTAAAAATGGCTATCAAGTTTAAGCTTTCCCATAACCTGTGGATATATTTTCTCGGATCTTACAATATTCCTTTTAGCTAATGAATCCAGTTAGGGATAAGTTACCAGCCTTATAGAGTGGACAATATTTCAGCAGAATTCAGGCAAATCTCTTTGTAAATACATGTCTTGAATAATATCTAAAAAAAATTCTAAAATTGAAATAATGACTCCTCAAAACCGACATGCATTTTGCTTATGTGACCAGAGACCAAAGGTTTAGGGATTTGTTCACCTGCCCACAGAAACCCTGGACAGAGTAGTTGCACACGTGGCACAAGTAACACATGGTTCCCACGTAGCAGTCCCAGCAAAGAGGGAAGTACACATTTAGAGAAGAGGGGTGCTCACAGTAACTCTGCCAAAAGCATTTTACAGCTTCCGTCCCGCGTAGGGTCTTCATCTTAAATTTTATAGATTGTCCTGCCCCGGGGGATGGGAAGCAGAATGGGTTTGAAGGAAAGACAGATTCCTGAGGGCCCCATCCCTGAATGCAGGAGTGCGGAGGAGCATCCCAACACCTTCACTCACCCCCTCCCCCTCCTCACGGGAGCTGGGTCAACAGTGAGGTTTGGGGGTCTTGGGCTGAGCAGGGTGGCTGTTGTGGAGCCCTTACCGACTTCCTGGTATACCCAGTGAAACTCCCGTGCTTTTCTTGGTACAGCTTTAACAAATCACAGGGGGATTATTTCAGAACTATCCAGCTGCCAACAGAGCAACCAAATCACCCTTTTCTGCATTTCTACCAACACTAGTTTTGTACAACCAAAACCTGTTTTTTTCTTAATATAGCTCAGCACACCTACTTGTACCTGTTGGTGTGCGCCTTACCTGGAAGGTTTATATGTAGCCCTAGTGGCTCTGTCCCTTGAAAACTCATATGAAACTTCAAGTGGAAGATTGCAGGTCCAAGCCTCCCACAGGATCTTTTTTACAAGCACTTCAGCTCTAAAAAGAATGCAGCATTTCCAGCTCTCTCTTAGAACAGCTTCAGGCCTTTCACTAGGAAAGATGTTACAACTCCCGCCTGACGGCACCCAGCAGTCCCCATGATTTAAGGACGTTATGGAGAAAGGAATGCCTTGGCCCAAAGCCCCTTTATTGGGCATAAATCTGACCAAGTTAGAGAAAATGAACACTTAAAGAAATGCAGGACACCTCTTTCAGGAACCATGAGCTTTGTACACATAATCAAGGGCACCCGAGTCACTGTGTTTTCATGAATTACCACACTTCAGCCTAAGATCTGAGACTTGGCTACACTTCCTTCTTTCAAAAGTGTAATGAATACAAACAGGGAAGTTACAACTGAAAGCAAATTGTTGAACTGGAACAAAAGAATTGTGGATGATTTAAAACATCTTTTCATTCATCATTGTGCCACATTGAGACCTATGGTATTTTTTCATGATGTAAAACAGAAAATTGAGATTTGGCAGTGACACAGTACACAGAGATAGATATTTTCAGAAAAAGACAGAAATCCTGCCAGTCAAACACTAAAGTAAGTAATCATGTTACAAAATGCTTATGAGCAATGCAACTATATGAATACTTAATTTTGGATTTAGTGACTGATTTGACATGAAAAGTAGTATTTTTCCAGGCCTTGTTTCTAATACATTTAATTTTAATTTTTGTATTTGAATTTCAAAGACCAAATGTTATTATGAAATTGAAAGCCTATATATTCTTTTAGGAAATAGCAAAACGCAAAAAAGAAAGTTTTGCTTGATTTGGATTATTTTTTGTCAGACAATATCAGCCAGATTTGAATTTAATTAATATGCTTCGGTTTATTCAAAATATTTTTTAGCACATGGATTATAAGTATACTATTTATATCTATTTCATAATATAAAAATGTCATTTAAACCACAAAAGTTTTAACCCTCTACTGTATACTCAATACTGTTCAAAGCTTCACTCTTGAAGTGACAGAAATAAGTGTTTATCTGGAGGAACTCTGCAAATATTTACATCAATATTTTTTTAAATGTATGCATATCCACTTTTTTGTACTTTATTTGAGTTTTAGTTTGGGGGGAAGACCGGGGTGGAAGGATGTTCAGAGAATAGAAAGAACTCTAAGAATATAGAACCCTTAATGTCTCAGTCAGGTAAATTCTTTGCATAAATGCTCAGATGTGTTGAGCTGCTATGCCCTCAAATTTTTGTAAAGAAGTCTTTTCAAAAAATAAACAAAGCTCCAATATTATTTTAGCACATGGAATATATTCAAACATAATCCCTGCAGTATCAAGGCAATAAAAAGCAACAAAAGAACAACCAATTCCTGAAGCCTGGCATTTACAACAAAACACAGACAATGCTTTATTCAAAACCAGAAAGATAACAGTGATGGATAAAAAGCTGTTTTAACACACGGAAAATTCAAGCTGATTTTCTCTGTGATCCCTGAAAAAAAGCTTGAACTCCAGCAGGATGCAAATCATGTAAGACCATAGTTACATTTCCTAGCATTGTATAACAACTGGGGTTTTTTTTAAATTTATATTATGAGGCTTATGCTGGGTTAATTATACAGTTTACAGTGTCCTTGCAGTCATGTATTTTTTAAATATTCTAGAAAGTGTAATAGTTGGTCTGTACTGGTTATTTAAAATATCTCACCATCAATACAACTTGGTTCTTTTATGTGGATCATAGTTTGGCATGTTTTATTTTTTCTTGCTAGTTTTGCTCTACTTTTATCTATTTACATAATCTTTCTATTTTCCCTGTGAATTAAATTACTATCTTATGAGAAACAAGGCACAAGAAAGAAAACTGTACTATTTATAAAATTTTCTCCCCTAAATACCTCAGAAACTGGTAATATCACTCATTATATTCATGTTTGTGTATTTCAAAAGTTATTTCATTCTTTTAAGGTAAAGCCCAAATAAGAAATGAGAACATGAGAAAGATACTATATTCTTCTAGTTGTTATAGAGATCAGCTTTCCCTGTTTGGTACTTTACTCTGTCTCTACTCCACTGAATTCACTCCTGGTGTATAATAGTTACATGTTCTAGTTCATGCTGCAATACAAGTCTATTTTGTTACAGAAAATGAAGTTCTGATCCACAAATACAGCTCTCAGGTTTCCAGAACGGAGGGAATTTTTTGCACTTATTTTTTTAAAAATGGATTTCAACACAATGAACACAATGGAAATAAATAGAAGTGTCCGAATGTGATGGAAGTTTGAGAATCACGGAATGGTTTGGGTTGGAAGGGACCTTAAAGACCACCTAGCTCCAACCTCCTGCATGGGCAGGAACACCTTCCACTACAGCAGTTGCTCAGAGCTCCATCCAGGAATGGGAATGTTCAAGGCCACGTTGGAGGGAGCTCTTAGCAAGAGCTCTTGTTAAATCTTGTAGTGAGCAAAGGAAAAGTTATTCAGCAATCTAGGAGTCTAAAGAACATGATTCAACAAAGAGAAGACAATTTAGTTGATTAGGATTATAGATAAATTTTTCTGTTTAATTAATTAGTTTGTCATCCTACTTAACTTCTTTTGCTTCTCCAGAAAATATTGACATTTGATGGAGTAAATTGTGGTATAGCTGTGCTAACCTACATTGCATTGCTGATTAAAAAGAAGTCACATTTTTAACATTGATAGTTCTAATAAAGGTTGAAGATAGTAGGAATTGTCTGAGTATTTAGACTCAGAGTCCAATGTAAAGTTAGTGCTGCTTAAACCTATAAATAGCCACCTCTGGTATACTTTGGATGTCATTCAAAACATTGTAGGATCCTGTAATTCTATCTTTTTTTCTAATTTTTTTTTCTAAATCCTCAAAAATTGACAAGAAAATGTAGACTCACATGGTCTTTATGTAATAGTTTACCAGTATGATGTTGTGGCAGCCAGCTCTGAAGGGAAAAGGAGCAACCAGGTGAGTAGATACTCGTGGTTGAAAAAGAGCAACAAAATTCAGGGAGTCAACAAATAATGTATAAAATTATATTAGTACATTATACATGGTGGAAATTGGTATGTTAGTCCTTTATAGTATAAACTCTTGGTGATGGATTTTGAATAAGGGGTAGGGTGAAAAAGAAGAGAGAGAGATTAAAGAGAGAGAGAGAAAGAAAGGAAGAAAAAGGGAAGAAAGGAAGGGAGAAAGGAAGAAAGAAAGAAAGGGAGAAAGGAAGAAGGGGAGAAAGGGAGAAAGGGAGAAAGGAAGAAAGGAAGAAAGGAAGAAAGGAGGAAAGGAGGAAAGGAAGAAAGGAAGAAAGGAAGCTCACCATTCCTGTCTCCAGTGTTGTTCCAGCTGATGGGATGTCCAGAGTCCTGAGCTGCACATCTGCCTGGGCTTAGTGTGGGTATCATTTTATAGATAAGATTTCTCTGACCTGGAGCCAAGTTTCTCTCTTTCTATACAAATCAGTTCTCATGCACACTTCACTCTTCCAGACCTTTCTGGAAATGGGTCAAAGGGCTTCAGGGGTCTTTTGTGGTCCTGAGTACCCCCTATTGGGTCAGCCTTTGGTCAACAGTCCATGCCTGCTTCTCAACCTCATTCCTATGCCTGTGCTGGGCTGTGCTTGTCTCCAGGAGCCAAAACAGGGACATTTGTCTCAGGAAAGTGCTGCCTTACCTGCATATGGACCCTGCTCTGCTCACATCCTTTCTCACAGCATGTTCTACCCAGCTGTGGGTATTTGAGACATACAATTTTAAGAATTATCCATGGCGTTTCTTCATATTTGACAATGAAAAAGGAAAAATTGGGTACCATCTCTCTCTACCAATAGGTCTAAACTCTAAACTACTGACTTCTCTGCAATCAGAATGTGTTTTACCCTTAAAAAATGTTCCATCAGAATTCTATTTGAAAATCAAAACTGACTTTGCTCTGTATGATGCTCATCTATTTTTTTTTTCACCACTGTCCTGGGTTAGTTATGTATTCTATTACCACCCACAAAAAGCTGGATAAATTTCATAATTACACACCTGGGACTCCTTATCTCAACTGAGATAAGCACTCCAGCCGACAGCAAGCACCACCCACCCTGGTGATGGCCCATTAGCACCACCCAGCCAGTTGATTATCTGATCTCAGGTAATGGCCCATTAGCACCACCCAGCCTGACTAATTAACCTGAACCCCATCGAACCCTGAGGAGCATCTCAGAGGAGCCCAGGGCTCATCCAAGCTCATTACCAAAGCAACCAATAGAACATCGGGAAGATCCTCTTCCATTGGGAAAGTCCCCGCCCCTGGGGGAGGTGCCAGCCAAGAAACACAGCATAAAACAAGGGGTTTGGATCGGAGAAGGGCACCCTCGACTCGACGGGACTCCGCTCTCAGGACTCTCCTCTCGACTCGACTGGACTTCACTCCTCGGAATTGGATCCAGCTACTCCACTTCACTCCTCGGAATTGGACTCAGCTACTCCACTCCACTGCCGGGACTGGGCTACCAGGCCTTCCTGCAGGACCAGTGCCTCACTTGACTGCACAGCTACCACCCTGCTCAACAGGGTGTCAGGTTGTACCGTGACTCTGTCGGTTTGTTTAAGCCATGTTTCTGTATTACTGCATTTATTTTAACCTTTTTTATTAAAGTTGTAATTTTGACCTAAAATCTCTCGAGGTATTCGGTGTGGGGTTAATTTCCCCTGCTGGTTTACAGCCAAAACCAGCACAACCACTTAGTCTTTTGTTACATAATCACAATAACTTTGCAACCACATATTCATCAAATTGCTTAAATGTTTCTTAGATGCTTTCCTTTTTCATTCTGGTCAACAACAGCTAAAAAATCCATTTTCCAAAGAATGTAATTATTAATGCATTTAGTTAAAGTTCAGAAAAAACTTAACATATCTTCTTTATTTTCCCATCATAGTCTGTCTTTGAAATGTGTAGCTTGAGGCACAGGCAGTCTACACCACAAAGATTCAAACCTGCATTTTTGCACTTTGCCAACAGGTAAACAAGTTTTTTGTTTATAATTTTTTCCTCCTGCACAATATCACTTGATTAAACTCTCACTTAGAAGTTGGCATATTATTGATTGTCAGCTATTGCATGCTTAGATAGCGAGAGGATTTTATACGACACAATTTTAGATCCTGAACTCAATATCCAGACATACTAAAAATATTATGAAATTGCCTAATGAAAGCTTTTTGTGTAAAATTAATTTAAATAGGCATTTGCAAATAAAAAGGATCTATTTAACTAAATAATTAGCATATTGATAATATTCAGAAATACTATAAAAATTCAACAAGCCCTTAAATTCTAATGGCTAATTAAATGTTCAAAGAATCTACTAGTTTATTTCAAGATAGAATCTAACATTTTTGGATACAGAGCTAAATATGTAGAAAGGTTAATTTTTAATATTGGAGCAGTACCCTTAAGATTACTACTATTGTCTTTGTCCTCCCAGCAGCTAAAATACTCCATAAGGCAGCTAAAAAATGCTCTATAGAGATATGAAATTAAAAGTAATGTTACATTTTTGTCTGAAAAATTTATAAGAATTTTTTTTATCTCAAGGACAAAGATGGTCTTGTTTATACTAAAAAAAATCCAAACCCTGTTATCAAAGGAGGAAATAAATCAGTTTATTCTACCTAATAATTACCTCAAAATTGCAGTAAATTCGTAAATCTCTTTTTTCTTAAAATAATAATAGTCCCACCGAAGGAATCTGAAACGCAAACAGAACAATATCAACAAATTAAAGATCAATTTTCAAGAATTTGGTTTTCCTTCTCCACAACTCAATCAACTCTTTTATCTTACTTCAAAGATTGTTCATCTAGCAATACCAATGCAAAAGTCCTTCTTTGTGAAGGTATTCAGATAAATCACTTCTTTATATAGCCAATTTTGGCATATCTATATATAGAAGCACAGTGTACCCCATGACTGTTTTGCTTGTCCTCAGTTTCCTCTGTTCACATTAACCTTGTTTCCCAAGGAAATAAAAGGATAGCAGTTTTGGTTGGTGTCTCATCATGCTTCTTAATGATTTTTCCATGAGCCCTAGGAGACAGACTCCCTCTGCTTCTGCAAATTAGCAAGCCAGGAAGGGGGTCACAGTAAGACAACGTGACAAGTAAGAAAATTTCTCCCCAGGATACTATTGAAATTAATTTACTGAAGCTCACAAGGCAGATGGTTACAGACTTTGGTACGGAGAAGACAAATAGCTCCATTTCAGTGTTGATCCTCCTGTTACCCTTCCAGTGTGTGAGCAGGAACAAATGCTGCTTTAAACCCTGCTATCTCTGGATCCATACTGTGGCTGTCTTAGAACACAAGTCAGAAGCAGAAAGTTTAAATCAGTGGCATCATTTTGGCATCTTCTCTCCCAATAAGAAGGCATAGGAGACGCTGAATAATGACATTTAATGCAGAGCATCTCAAAAAGGGGAAGGTCAAAGTCCTGTGCCTGGGAAGGAACAAACCCATGCATGAATATACGCCGGGGATCCACCCATGTGTAAATAAGATTGGCAGGAAAGGACCTGGGCAGGGGGCTGGTGGACGCCAGGTTGAACATGAGCCATAATGTGCTCTTGCCATAAACAAGAACAATGGTATCCTGGGCTAAACTAGGAGTAGTGTTGCCAGCAGGTGGAGGGAACTGAGTCTTCCCTTCCACTCAGCACTGGTGAGGCCACATCTGGAGTGCTGTGTCCAGTTCTGGGTTCCTCATTGCAAAAGAGATATGGGCATTCTGCAGAGAATCCAGCAAAGGGCCACAAAAATTATAAGGAACTGTAGCATCTTCCTGTGAGGAAAGGCTGAGAGAGCTGGGAGTCTTTAGCCTTAGTAGAGAAGGCTCTGGAGGGGAGGAACATGTGTCTCTTACCAATGTCTATAAATACCTGAAAGGTGGGTGCCAAAAAGATGCAACCATGCATTTTAATTTTTCAGCTTAAACTTTTAAAGTATGCACTTGTTACCAATTTTCCCTCATCTATTTTCATTAGTGAAAAATTGCAGAGCAACTTTTCTAGGTGAAAAATACAGTACAATATATTTTTGGAAGTTCTTTGTATTCTAAATAGTGCTAATTGAACAGGAACTTCTCCTCAAGATAGTCACCATGTTGCAGGCTGCCTTTCTTATACCTTTTCCCTTCACCTCTCTGTAATCCCTGCATTCCCTTCACAGTTTCCTGAAGATTGCTCAACCCTTGGACTTATGAAACAACAGTTAAGCTCCAAGGGTCTCAAGCTCAGCTCTGTGTCCATACTGATAGCAGCCAAATATAAATCACAAGAGATATAGCAGTTAATGAATTCTGCTGTTACACAAGCAAAATCAGATAATCTGCCTAGCAACAATACCAGCAGGTTCTCATAGAATTGGGTGAAATTTCCATGTTCCCTAAATTTTTCAATCTTCTCTTTCTGGGAAAAGAGAAAGTCTAGTCACTTCTCCTCTTTATTGTATCTAGGTTCAGGCTTCAAGGAGACAAGTGACTGGAAGGGATTTTTCTTTCTAAAGCCCTTTTACAAGCATAGAGTGCCAAAAGATAATAAAATTTTTATTTTCACAGCATCTGTAACAATCTTGATACTTTAGAGATAGAAAATTCAAAGGCTTAGTTTCCATAGGAATTTTTTTCAATATTCTGTTTATGAAATGTTCGTGAAATAAGATTTTTTTCTTGCGTATCAAATCATGCTTTAACTTCCAAACATAAATGGAACCATATTTACAAAAAAATCTGTCTCAGAAAAGGTCAGTTATAAATGTAAATACATATCTCTGTATAAAAATCTGTTCACTCTCCAAGCAAAACAACTTCACATTGAGGCACAATGCTATACTGAGGACTTTTTTGCAAAGGTGCACACATAATGGCAGAAATATAATTTCAGACAGAGATTTCTGACCTACAGAAAGTGAGACACAAGCTTTTCTTTTCTTTAAACCTAACAGAGTGCAAACCTTTCTCTCTTTTAGGAAACATAAGACAAATGCTAAATACCTTAACTAGTACAGGGATCAAGAGCAAAATTAATATCAGGGATCAGGAAATGAGAGGCCACATGCACAGGCCCCTTAATTTGCCTGTCTGGAGGACAGGGCACTGGGATTATTGTATTGGCATTGCAGGCTGAAGGACCTCTGCCCTGTTCAGTGACTGCTGCCTTTCTGTAAGGTAATTATTTCAGAATTAAGAACATAGACTCATAGAATCATGGAATGGCCTGGGATGGAAGGGACCTTAAAGATCATCTAATTCCAGCCCCCTACCATGGGCTGGGGCACCTTCCACTAGACCAGGTTGCTCAGAGCTCCATCCAACCTGGCCATGAATATTTCCAGGGATGGGCCATCCACAGCTTCTCTGATAAACCTGTTCTAGCACCTCACCACCCTCACAGTATAGATATTTTTTCCTATTATCCAATCTAAACCTACTCTCTTTCAGTTTGGAGCCATTCCCCCTTGCCCTGTCACCACTTTCTCTTGCAAGATGGTCAGACTCAAAGCCTTTCCTCTTATGATGGCAGTCAGCTCTGGGGGAAACAGGAAAGCCCTCAGAGAAAGTGCAAGTCTTGCAGTCACAGTAACTAGTCAGTACAGAATTATTTTCAGCGAAAATAAAGAAAGTGCAAGTCTTGTAGTCACAGTAACTAGTCAGTACAGAATTATTTTCAGCAGCTTTGTGTACCAGTAGTATAACTCAGCTGTATATCCACTACAGAAAGATTAAGATCTGTAATTAATGTAAATCAGCACTGACATTAAAGGAACAGAAGTTACCCATGCAAATAGAGGCAATAATAAAAAATAATAAAACCCTTCCCCAAATTACAAATTTTTCTTGGGCATTATTCAGTCCTTTGAAAGAGTACATAAGAAAAAAAGGATCTTCATTTCATGTTCTGAGAACTACGGAACAAAATTATGTATATTTTTATAATTTTATGTCCTATATGGATTTGACTCTTAAATGTAACTGTGATTATGGATGTATTTTTCTTTCAATGCAGATCAATATTAATACCCTAGATGTACAGAGCACATACTGAGAGGATAATTTGCCCCTTAAATGTGCAAATCCTATTACAATATTTGTTTAAGGCCTGGATTAATATTGAGTGGTTAGTTTTGCTAACTCATCATAATTTTATCAGTACATATACTTTAACTATGAGAATGCTAATGACTCACACATCAGGCACTTTATAATGGAGTCCAATTACTTTAGACTATTCAAACATGTTACAAATTTCAAAGACAGTTCCCATCTGACTACAGCCTTAATCTACTTTTAAAAGGAAGGTTTTTAAAATGCTAAGTAGTAAACTTTACCTCATTGCATCTGTTCCTAATTGGAGCATGATAATTTTTCTTTCATTTTTCACATAAACTAACTATTTCTAAATACATTTCTTATAAAAAACGATCTAGAACTCCATGTGGATTATTTTGATAATGAATTCCACTTTTTCAACTTTGCTCAATCTCATAAAGTATTAAAAAAAACTTTCTCTACCAAGATAATTTTCTTGAAGATTCAGGATGTGTTTTAGCACTGTTCTGTATGTGGTTCTTCCTTAAATGAAGATATCACTGGATTTATTTACACGTTTCCATAAGTTATCTGTCCATCATGTTTACTAGAGCAGGTAACAAGTCTGATTCCTATTTTGAGACAGTATCAGATGGGTCAAGAGCTGACACAGACTTTAAAAGGCTCATCCAGTCTGTGGATTTAAATGAGCAACTGCAATCCAGTCCTGCAAACTAATGATCAGTTATGTTTATGAGTAAAAATTGATAGGGACTTTTGTGAAAAGGTAAGGACAGAGAGGATACAAAAATTTAAATTCTAGTAACATTCTTAACATCATGACAAAACTTGTGCTAAAGATGAATTATCAAAGACAACATTACATCTTAATTTCAAAAGAAAAATTTAGTGAAAAAATTCGTTATCAATGTGTGGAGCAAAGTAGTTTCTGACATTCCCACTTAATGTAAATGTAAAATACTAAAGATATTCTTTTGTACAAGTCGCATTCCATATTACTGCAATTAATTTGGAACTAAATCTCTCATCTGGCACTGTCAATAATGCAAAAATACTTGAACACACGGCAGAGGATAGTCCTGGTGCTGGGCAAACACGACAATACATTACTGTATATAAGCAATTGATCACAGTCCTTGGACTGAAGTTTGCAGTAGCCTGAGTCCAGTAGCAGTATCTTCACAACAATTTACTGTACATCATTGTACACACGATGTTAAGACACCCTTAACTCTCCTTTAAGTATTCTCCAATTAACAACTCATTACTAAGCCAGATGGATCTGCATTGACTGTTAACTCCCATCTGCTGGGAAGGCTCCTTCCCATCAAATCTGCCACAGTAATACATCTGTGAGTCCTGCATCTATCAAAGCAGTTGTTTCTCTGTATCCCTGTTTTGTGGACATGTTACAAGCACGTATCTTTTAGGAATGCTACATATCCATGCTACCTAACAAATATGGATGGACCCACAGACCTCACTATTAAGGCTTGGTTAGCTCATTTATACATATGGTTGAAGTAAAGATAAATATCTCTTTGCAATTATAATTTGATGGATTGTTGGGGGCTTTTTATGGGTTGAGGAGTAGACAAAGTATTTAAATAATTATTAACAGGGTATTAAATTAAACCAGATACATTTCAGTTAAAGCATAGAGCCTGACCAGTGATTTTGGCAGTGAGCAAACCTTTGTTAAATGGTATAGAGTAATAGCACAGCAAAAGGGACAATGACTTCTGAAACCTTCGAGTGAAGGACACGTGAATTCGATACATTCAATGAATAGTTGATAGGACAAGGAATAATGGGTCTGAACTGAAAGAGGGCTCAATATTAGGAAAAAATTTGTTACTAGGAGGGTGGTGAGAACTGGAACAGGTTGCCCAGAGAGGTTGTGGATGCCCCAACCCTGGCACTATTCAAAGCCAGGTTGGATAAGCCTTGAGCAACCTGGTCTAGTGAGGCACCCCTGCCCATGGCAGAGGGGATGGGATTAGACGATTTTTAAGGTTCATTCCAATCCCTTAACATTCTATGATTCTGTGATTCTAAGTTTCATGTGATACCCACATGTTTAATAAGTAGAGTATCGTGACTCTCTATTTGGCATATGAGGAGAGGCTGGGTTTGGGTTTTTTCTTCTTAGTTGGATGGTAGTGGTTTTTTGGACAATGGTTTGGTTGGATAGTCATAGCTGTGTAGAAATGTGAAGAGGTTGCTAAATGGGAGCCATTAGAGTAGATGTATCACAGAGTGGAATATACGTCCTCTCTATACTTCTGATATTCCTGTGAGCCTGCTGTGTTCAGCATCCCCGAAAAGAGCCATTAAAAGTTCCAGGGAAGTGGAATTTCATGATTTATGAGAAGAGTTTCTAAAAAAATATTTCACCTGAGAGAAGAAATTATAGTCTCTGCAAATAAACCAATCACTTATCCATTAAAAAAGTACTATCTTTATATAACAAGCAATTATTATATAAAGCAAAAAGAGTGTAAAGAAAAACTGAAATAAAAAGCTGAACCCTTCAACAAACAAACAAAACTAATGCTTACTATCAAAATTGGAAAATGTCCTATGGAATGTACCTTTTTGCCTCTTTCAGTGAGCCTGGCACTATCACTAAAGGCATCGAACCTCCACAAGAGGTTCATCTTGCTGCTGCCTTTCAATCTCTAGCTCCCCTTGGCAAGAGGCATGGAGCACTGCTGAAACCTCAGGTGAGTCTGCTGCTGGGATCAAGGTCTGCTAGAGCAGAAGGAAAAGCAAATTGCTCATTGGAATCTACACACAGCTACTCAGGACAATGGAGGCTTCTGCCAAGAGGAAAGAGAAACCATGGCAGCAAGCACAGGGCTGAAGCCCTCCCTGCATTTACTTGCAAGGGGTCAGCCTCTTTTCAGTCCCAAGCTGTACTGCCAGACCTGGGAATGAGGTTCTATTAGTCTCATGTTTCGTTTGAAAGGTTAATTATAATTTGATTGGTCTGTTTAAGGACTAAATGGCTGATCTGACTGATGAATGAGGATACATTTCTAAAAATAGTTAAGGAAAAATACCCAGAGAAACAGTTCCTTAGTACACTTATATTAGACTGACTAAAATTCTAGTCTGTGAAAGACGAAATCCCAGCATATTTAGATCTGCTTTGTTATTTCTGACAGTACAGAAGGATTGTATCTGCCCTTCCCATTGTCTATGTAGAAACCTTTAGAGGAGACAGGAGATGTGATCATTTCCCTATCAGATGTGAGTATTAATTCTCTGAAATGTAATTTCAATAGCCATTTGCCATATAAGGAACTGACAGTACAATTAAAGTATTCCAAATATTTTAAATATCAGCTTAGTATACACTTCATTTACTGGCTTGCTACTCAGCAGAATTTTAAAATTTTTTTTAAGAAAAGCTATTTCAGTTATTTCAGTTACTTTCCCTAACTTATATTTTCAGTAGTCCTATCAAAGGCACTGAAACCAGTGGAGTGTCTACTCTCTGACTTCAGCATTTTTATAGAGAGAGAGAACCATTTGTTTGTTTACACCATGTAAAAAAATAAATGGGAGCAGGGAAATGTTTGTTAGTGCAATCCTCTGTATCTATTTTCCTTTGTAGTGTGCAGAAGTTAACAGCAGTACTGATGGGTAAAACATTTTCTCCAGGGGTGTCAGAGAACCATGTGCATTAAACAGACATGATACAAATTTAATAAGCACTGCAGTGGTAGAAAGGGCCTATCTCCAGTCTGTGTTGCTGAAGCTTGAAAAATAATTAATGAGATTCAAATCTAACTTACTTGCAAATCTAACTATGCTGGGATGGGGAGAGAAAACAAGCCTAACTGCACATGCACAGAATTAAGCTTGAAGTCATTGCAGCTATTGATCCATTAGTGTTAGCCTTTGTAACTGTATTAAGCAAATATTAATTTAATACTTCAATAATTTCCCCATCCTCCACCATGCCTTCTCCCATCTCATCCTACAGAGTTCTAATTTCCTCCCTGATTAATTCTTGCTTTGATAATAATGAAAAATCTTTTGAGTTAGTTTCCATTTCTATCTATAACAATTCACATTCTTCCTTCTACTTATTTCATATACCCTTTGATTATGTTCCTTAATAACTTCTAACTCTTAATTATGTTTACCCATTTCAAACTTGACATTAATTGTTTTCTTTTTACATACATTCCCTGCTTTTATAAATGATGTATATAATTTATAGGACTTCTACCCAAGCATTTCCATTTATAGAGGAAATGCATATATAAATTATTGACATAAAAATATAAACATAGGCACATTTTTCTCTGATTTATATTCCTGGGAAAACATTTTACCACGTTACCACGCAGTATTGCAAAAACATCAACAGATCTTTTTTCAATTTCCAAAGACATTTAAAAATACACTTCTTAGTGTACTTTTACACTAAAGATAAAAAAAGTTATTTGTACTTTTTATCTTGGCTATTAAATAATTCAGGCTAAAGGTTATTCAAGTATATATTTTAAGGTATCACTGAAAAAATGTGTCAAGTTTTAATTCTTTTGTTAATTTTATATGATAAGGCTTACATTGCATTACAGTACAAAAGAGACAGTTTTTTCCTTGTTTTGGTTCCCCCAGCCCCAAAAGGTTGTCTTCAACAAAAATTATTTTCATGAAGCTATGATTTCAATGGAAAAGCAGTGACTGTCACATTTTTATCATTAAAAACATTTTTGCTGCTACTTTTGCTCTTCCTACATCTAAATTCTTTACAAGACATTGGGTAAAATGTAATATTAGATAGGTAGTAAAGGCCAAACAGATGAAAACATTAATGCTCATGTCACTAAATGAATTTCAAACAATAAATCAAATGCTATGCAATTGTTAGAGCAAATTTTTCTCCTCACTAAGGTATCTTTCTGTATCAAATAATTATATCTGATGATATTGTTACAGTTCCTCTGGGCAATGGCAAGAGATCCTTGGAAGAAAAGGAATACAAGATCAGTGATTTTATCTCTTCGGGTTTGGACACTGGCTGTGGCTCTCCAGTTTTTCTTAGCACACTCGGTAGAACAGATGCAGTAATTGTTTTGAACAGCTTGAGGTAGTAATGTTATAGAATAAAACTAGTTTGCTGTGACTTTGGGTTTTTTCATATTTTATCTCTAGGTAAAATAGTTGAGACTGGTTTGTGTATACTTTGACACGAGTATTTGCAGCAATTATTCCTTTGCTCACTCTAAACTTGTTAGTTTTTCTTGATTTTCTTGCCTTTGACATGGCAAGCCCACCTCTCATCTCATGATAGAAACCAGCTTTGTATAGATTTGTGATTCTTGATACTGATTTCTCATTACTGGTGCATTTACAAATGCACTTATCCATCTGCGTTCTCTATCTCTAATAAGAGACTTCCACTTGTCAGAGCTTTCAGAGGGAACATCTAAGAGGTTTCTTTCCTCTGCCTGACCACCTAGTCTCATAAAATGTAGAGGAAATCAACTATCTCCAAGATTTGTATCCTGCAGACATATCTGAAAGAAACTGATGGAAAAGCTGCTAGGGGAATAAGCAGGACAGAGCGGGAAGACACAGACAATATGACCACATGCACTTCATATCCTAAACAAATAAAGAGGAACCGCAGTGAGAGAAGAAAAAGCCTCTGATACCTCAATTAAGTGTTTCAGTTGTAGTACGTTGAATTTAATCTCATCATTAATTAAGTAATGATTCTTATGTGTAGACTGTGTGTCAGGTATTTTCAGCTTTTAATTTTTATAGTCACTGCCATAAGACTGAGAGAAATCACATCTCTTTGTGATTTTTATTTTCCAGAAATCCAGACAGAGAATACACTTTGAATATCTCTTGTCCATCTGCAAATTCAGAATTCTTTCCAAACTGCTCTGTTCCGTTTGCAAAGACAAGAAACTTAATCTGACACCAGAAACAGAAAATAAACTAGATGATTCTTCTTTGAAAACATGGCTGAAAAATAGTTTATTGCACTGTGATAAATTAAATGACCATTTGCTTTTCTCAGAAAGACACCTTACCTATAAAGGAGTCCCAAGTCCTGGCACATGAAATTGCTATAAACCATATTGTCTGTTATAGTGGTCAGTGGCCAAAGGAACTATTAAAAGCTATAAACCATCCAACACAGCTACCAGTACCTACTAATTGGAAGAGTCATTTTTTCTTCCTGCTTTTGAAACCACATTATACTGCTCAAAGTCAAAGTTCAAAGAAGTATTTCACATAAAATGGCTCAGAAAGATGAGTACCACCCTTTTAATGAACTGACCTCTCTGTTTTAACTCTTCAACATGGCTGCAGGACTGGTGATACTTCTGCCTTCTCTTTTATCTCCCAGAATGCAGAACATCACATGTTGGAAGTATTCTTCTAACTTATACAAGGACTTGGATGCCATTCTCCAGGAAATTCTCCATGCATAAAATTCTATATTTTATCTGATTAAGCTTTAGCTACTTTGCTTCTCCTTCCAGAAAAAACTGTTTAATGGCAATGCTGTTTAACATGCAACAAGCACAGAATGCAGTTAATTTTGATTTAACAGCCAGGAAATACTATTTTTGGTTAAAAAGAAGTTCAATATAATTTATAAGCATACTATGTTTCTCCAAGTTATTTTATCACAAAAAAAACCCCATTTTGCTGTTCTCTAATACCTTGTAAGAGAAAATTTCCATTTTTAAAGTCTAAGCAGCTAAAAATCTAAGTTATCTTAATTTGGCTAGAGATTATTTTATCTTCCACAAGTCCTATTGCTCAATGCTCTCACCAAGCTTAACCAAGCAGAAATTTTTCTTCTGTCTCAGACTGCTTTGCCCAATCCTTCAAACGAGAGCCCTTGAGAAAATGCTTTGGTGACAAACTCAATGAATCTTAATTATCAGGTTCTTAAGGGTCTGAGACTGAGTTCAGCAGCTGGGACAGCATGCTGGACCTTGCATTCCTCCTCTGGACAAGCTTAAACTGCAGCAGAATGTCCCTTACACTGAGCTGCTGCAACCTCACCCTTCCCCTTTGACTTGACACGTCGTCCTGTCCCTCCTACCTTCTGCTGCGGGATGTTTTTTCTATCATCCATAATGCAACTGTAAAACGTCTTTTAGTAAATCTCTGTTATAAAAAACTGTAAGATTTGGAGTGAGGTTTTACATTTCTGGAACAATCTTACTTATGAATGGAGAACTTCTAGGAAGGATTGTTTACTTCCAGACACGTCAGGAATGCCCCTGCAGTACTACTAAGACAGCAGTTTGCACTCCTGTATCTTTGCCTCCTTCTTTACTAAGAAAAGGAAGGAGAAATAAGCTCACTGAGAGTTATTATCCTGTTTAGGAGGACATTATGCTAGTCTTCCTGTTTAATCCTATCCATTCTTGCTTTACTTTGATTTTGTTTAGCTCCATTGATACAATTGAAGGTGAAAATAACCTCCATAAACCCCAATAGCATAGTGTGCTCCTATGAATAGAATAATTATGTTATACTTTCATTACAACTGCAAGGGTAAATTTATGACACATGTAAAACTAAAAAATGACCTTTTCATCATCAGCTTGCCAGAATATGCACTCTGGAATAGTTGTCCCCTTCGTGCTGTAAGGCTATAATGCTGGGTGTCCTTTCCCCACCACTTTAAGGATATGTTTGGACTGCCAGGTAAAGCAAGAAACACCAAAGCCATTTTATTGAGCTCCACATATCAAAACATCTTCTAGTACCTGAGTCAGCTAGTTTATCATTGGCTTGGAGTTCCTCACCTAGTTGCAGAGCCAGCACTACAGGCAAATCCTTAGTTTCAGCTTCTGGGAAGCCCATCATCAGGGCTTGGCATCTGCTTTTATAATAGCTTGCTTTTTTTGCCTTTTTGTTTTCTCAGAGCATTAACAGTTATATTGTTCTATATTTAATCCACTATTATATCCCATTGACTGCTTCTGGGAACCTCCAATGCATCTCTTTATATGTACACTGTAATTTGGTAATTTACTTCAATTAGAACATTCAATAAAATATTCATGAAGGTGGCCTCTTGTTGAGACAGACCATCCGTTTACTTAAAGATAGCGCTGCAGCACTCAAAGGTATAATCTGTTAGGGAAGCTAATTGACATTTTGACCAATAGATTTTTCACGACCTCTCCCCATGAATCCTGACAGAGGCTACTGGTCACAGTATCAATTCTCACACCTACTGGGTGACAACTACAAGTAAATTAAATGTATTTTTAATAGAACACTCTGTCTAAGTGACCCTATTTCAATGAGTAGACACTGCCATGAATATTTATTTAGTACTGCCTTTAATGGAACCTTATACTGAGGGACACTTAGATTACAAAGAAGTCAAGACCTATTAATTATCCAAACCACCACTTCTAATAGATTGCTGGGAAAAAAATTTTCTACAGTTTACCAGATTTTTATCTACCACCCAATGATTTATTGTTATTAGTAAAATGAACTATATGCCAATTTTTGTGGTACAAATATAAATAACAGGTAGGGCAAATTTCTTATCTGAGATCAGGTCTTGATTCAAGACCTTTTATCCAAACTTCTCATCCTTTGTTCACCTTTATGAGTATGCAGCCTCTGAAACAGCATATATGAAAATAGGATAATGTCTGTATAGGTGTACAATGGATCAGGAACTTGAATTAGAAAGTACAAAATCTTACTGGTGTACTTTGGCTGCACATTCCTAGGGACCATAAAACAAACCATTTATTCAATTAGAGAGACAGTCACTCACATCCAATAGGGTGGATAATCTTAAAAGATAAATTCTGTTGTTCTGAACTGGTTATAGTACTTGGCTTTCTTTGCCAAGAATAGGAACGTATCATTATTTCTGCACATATCTGGGAAAGAGTTCGTTGAAACTTTAATGGCATATTTTCCCTATTGCTGTACATGCCTTCTATGCCAAATCACTGCCTTCATCAAATACTTGTAGGAAATCTGGATATTTCTCCGGGGAATATTCTACAGGAAACTCTCTTGAATTAAATACAAAACTAAAGATTAACTTATGATTTCCTCCTATAAAATTTGTTTTAAATGTAAATAGAAGTAAGAGCAAATATAAAAGAATAGTCTTTCTTAATCCTGAAATACTGAAGGTGGTGCAGTTCTTCAACACTCAGCATCATAGTTCATTTGAAATTATGCTGAAAATACACACTTCCTTTGATTTAAACTGCCTACTGAAATATTACTATGGCTAGTGCACACTTTATCTAGACTATCAGAATGTCTCTTTCTATGTGGAATTTCATTACTCCAATTACAGTATCTTGAGAGCATTTCCATGGGAGATTTATTTCTTGTTTATTTCGATGGGATAATGGGGGTGTGTGGGTGGGCTTCATTCAAGAAGTGTTTACTTTTCAGAAACAGAAAGAATAAATATGTATTTATGTGCATGGAACAAAACCTTTTCCTATGTTCAATTACATGGACCATCAACTATTGAACTGCTAATACTACTTCATATTAACAGTACAAAATTTTTCATTTTGATCTCATTTTATTAGGGAATAGTAAGAGCATTTTTTATCCTTGAAAAAAACAATCATGGAGAGATCAGAACCTTGAATTTCACTTCCATGATGAAATTTTCAATCATGTGGTAGAACACAAGTTGGATACCCTACAGCTCCTCTACAGCTCTCCATGTTCCTATGTAGAAAGGGGAAAAGGGATGCAGGTCTGAAAGCAGAGGCCTCAGAAGTTAGAAAAGGGGTTCACAGTTAGCAAAGGAAGAGAAACCTGAACTGCAGAAATGAATGAAGAAGAAAGACAATGTTGAGATACAACAGAAACGGCTCTAGAGAGAATAGGTAAGAGAGGAATAGACAGATCTGAAGGAAAAAAATGTACTCCAGCTGATACTTAAAGTAATGGAATGATCTAATAGAATCTGTCTAAAGCGCAAAATTTCAGGAAGATAGGAACAAAAAAAATTGACCCAGTTATTTGTGCTTCACAAAGCTGGTAAAGGTTTTAGGTGTCTATCAAAAGTTTGGAGATTGGGAGGGGTGGAATAGCAGTGTTTTCTATTATCCTGGGGTTTTGAAAAGAAAGTATAGCCAAGTCCTGAGGAAAGAAAAAGTCTTAAACCTTTACAAAATAAAACCCAAATAAATAATTTTCATGGAGAAATGCAGTCCTATAATCCTTGATAGCATCTTCTCCAAAGGGAATGTCAAGATGATGGTGCTCTGACAGTCTTTTTGAAAACAAGGTGGGTGATAATTTACTCACACACACCAGGTGTGAAAAACACCTGTCAGATGGCAGTGATGAAAGAATATTTTTTATATAGTTGCTCTGTGGCTTTCAAAACTACCCACTCAAGAGAAAATATTGAATCATAGAATCATAAAGTATCCTGAGTTGGAGAGGACCCACAATGATCCTCCAGTCCAGCTCCTGGCTATGCGCAGTATAGACCCAACAATCCCACCATGTTCCTGAGAGTGTTGTCCAAACACTTCTTGAACTCTGTCGGGCTTGGTGCTGTAACCACTGCCCTGGGGAGCCTGTTCCAGTGCCCAACTACTCTCTGGGTGAAGACCTTTTTTCTAATATCCAGCTCTGACACCATTAAATTTCAAATGCTGTCAAAGTTCCCTTGAGCAGTATTACTGATATAAATGTCTATCCAACCCTGGTATTGCCAGCTGGCTCAAATGGGGGTTTCTCTAAAGTATCCCAAAAAGAGAAGTATCAGCTTATACGAATAGCTTAAACAATTTGCACTACAGCTCCCAAAAAACAGGATCTTAAAATACAGATTGTTTTGCTCTCTTTTACAACAGCTGAAAACTCAAACCATCAAAGTGACAGTTCAAATGGTGAAACCTTCTCAGAGTGTTTTTCACCAGCTAGCCCTGTCTATCCACTTTTTAAAGAAATGTGCATATGAAAAGAATGAAGTTGATTAACAATACGAATAGTATTAAAATAGAAAAAAATAGGACCAGAATAGAGCATGAATTAACAGAATAGGGTATTGTCTGAGGAATGTCTAAACTCCAACTAGAATCACAGAACCACAGTCTGGTTTGGGTTGGAAGGGACCTTAAATGTTATCTTGTTCCAACCTCCTGCTATTGGCAGGGACACCTTCCACTGGACCAGGTTTCTCTCAGCCACATCCAACCTAACTTTGTTCCACCAGAGTCTAGAGAGTAATTATCCTCTAAGAATGAAACTTCACGTTGAACATTCCCAAGATTTTAAAATACGCATTGAGGTTTTGATTACTGTTTTTCACTCTAACTCTGCAAGTGTCACAGAACACTTGTTCTCATCAATTCAGATTGTAGGTGTGCATCTGATTTTTGATACTGGATCAAGTGTGGATCGGCCCGAAAAAAAACCCTCCTGACACTTAATTGCCCGGCCTTCAGTTTTTGACTGTGTCCTGTAGAAGAGTTAGGCTTAGGAGGGTCATAACCACTGCCATGGTCAACAGCGTCTCCTAGCAGCGCTTGCCAAAACAATTTCAGTTTTGTGTTGCAAAGACTGTGCCACATTTTTATAGGACGTTGTTTCCACTCTCAAAATTTCAAAGAAGAATCAGTATCATTAATGTGTAGAAATACACAAATTTTTTGGGACTAGCCATTGATTAAATCTGTTATTTCAAACATTCATTGAGATCACAACTGTAGTGTTTCAGATATGAAATGAAAATGTTGGTGAATAGATGTGATAGCCAGGGGAGTAGCTGGACATACTTGTCTATCTGTGGCATTAGCCTGGAAAACAAGACATTTAATGTATCCATCATTCAAAGTAAAATGCACAGAGATGAAAATATGTCAAGAGACAAGGACTGTAAACCTCAGTTAGCTATGCAAATGTGTCAAGACAGTTGTATATTAATGAATTTAAATTTTTATTATTAATGAGTCATGAGATCTTGTCTTCCTCCTTGCTTTTTTCACTTTACTTTTATGAAGATGCTGTTTCACAGTTACTTGTAAGATACTTTAGCTGTTCTTTCATTATGCAATGCAATGAAGCCACAGTTCATAATGGGATCTTCCATATGCTACTGTACTAGAATACTCAGAATTTACAATCTCAACACATCAATGTTGCAGTTAAAATAATATTTCTTTAGGACTATGCATATCTAATTAAGAAGGCAAGCTGAAAGTAGTCAACTGACACTGATTTCTTTTAAAACAAATATGGTGTCTTCTCTCAATTGAACTGAAAGGCAGTTTTTACAAATCTGTCCCTTCATAGAATCATAGAATCACAGACTGGCTTGGGTTGGAAGGGACCTTAAAGATCACTTCATTCCACCCCCCTGACATGGACAGGAACACCTTCCACTAGACCAAGTTGCTCAGAGCTCCATCCAACCTTGGCCTTGACTTCAAGAAGAATGTCTTTCTTTTCCTAATGTTTTCATATAGTTACTACTTCAGAGCTTTGAAAATTCTAGGATGTTTGGAGAAAAATTAGCCACAATATTTACAGGGTTTTTTTTAATTTAAAATTTAGGTTTAAAACTAAAAAAAACCAAGTAGGCCAATTTCCAGACTTGAATAGACTATTTCTGAGTTGTTATCAAATATTTTCAGATTAACAGCAAACAGGATGTTTCAAGGGGGAGAGTGAAGTTTTTCAGAATTCCTGGGATGACTCTTGCCTTCTTACAAAGATGGTAAAATATTCATCTAAATATGTACTACAATATTCTTAATTGCTTCCATGTTTAAAAAAAAAAAGGCATCTGATAACAGTTTTTAAGAATCAAAATGCTTTTTAGTAGACACAAAGCATATAGATAGTAGCCCTTATTGGTATTTATGTAAATAAATCAACAATGAAATTTAATGATTTTAAATTTCTTTTTATTCAGTTTAATGATCACTTGCTTTTTTAGTATTTTCTATGGAAGTACAGTGAGACCTTTCAAAAATGTATTTTCTGATAAATCCTAAAGATTGTTGTTATGAAATTTTCATCATAATGAATGCGTAATATTTATATTCCAAACATATACCACTTTTCTTCTAGAAGCCCATAATAACTCTGTAGCCCAAAATACTAAAAATGACAAAATAATGATTATGTCTGAATGTTTAAAGAGAATTTCAGAAAAAACTACTTTAAAAACATCAAACACTTACAGCTTTACTAAGAACAAGGATTTTAGATATGTTATGACAACTTTTAGAAAGTATACTTGTCATGTACTTTGAAGATGTTTGTGCTATAAATACTGTCAGTAAATGTCCATGTTAAGTTTTTGTCTCAAGTATTCTTTGAAAATATCAAAGTGTCCTAACTGTTTTTCACATTATATCCCAAGATTCCATTGTTCTGGAACTTTCCTTCTTCTATATTGAACCTGCCTTCTTTTAATCTATAGTCTATTTCTTATGAGTGACAACCCTGGGAATACAGTGCACATGGAAACACCCATATTGAGGCATAATGAAAAGAGCTCTGAAACAACAAAACATATAGAAAGGTCCAAAATTTTGCCATGTAATTGGAAGATCTTATAAAGACCAACAGTGAGAAAGTAGCATCATTAAAACAAATCGGGAGCAGGTTATCTGTCTAGGATCACATACAAGGTTTGTCTGAAGAAAGGAGTATAAAAGCCTGATCCTCTGGAGCCTAATTAATCACCATTGTCCCTGCAGGGAAAAGCACATCACAAGAGGGATATTTGAATTGTTCAGAGCTATGAAGGCCGACTAGGAAAAACCTTGAGGCAGCTCAAGTTTTCTAAGCCTCCACATGACTCTGCTTGTCTTACAGTACTTGGAGGGGAAGCAGAACTCTTGGATGGAGGAGAACAATACAGTATTGCACAGCACAGGCTGCAATATCTACACCTCTGACCTGACTGCAACAGGAGTTTATATTTCTTGAAAAGATTATCTGCAAGGACTGATTTTTTTCCGCTTAGCACCCAGCAAAGCTCTTTGCTCATCCCTAAAGTTGCAGTGGTCTTCCAATCAAGTCTTGAGTCTTTCTTTTGTGTTGGAAGAATTATTCCAGTCCTTCTCTACCCACCATTAATTGTCCTCTTTCTCACACTTCTCAGCATATTCTGCAAGTCCCACAGCCCTCAGAGATCTAACATGAAATCTTTCTGGAAAGACAGATCGGTAGTAAACATATTTCAGAAGAAACTATGGCATCCAGTTACAGACGTGATTTGTCCAAGGTGACACAGGAAACCTCAAGGCTAAGACATGAACAGACACTTTCTGAGCACCCAACAGAAGCTCATGGGGAAGATGGTATTCTTTTAAAAAATCTGCTCCAACCCCAGCAACTTTCAAAAAAAAACCTTTATGCATCTCATACTAGGAAAAAAAATTAAAAATCTTAAGAATCTGGGAGAAGGCAAGAGCCCAATTCCTGTTTCTTAGGAGTTAAATATCTGGAGACAAAATAAGGGGGATAAAAGTCTACTAGATTTACCGTTGTATTTTGGCATCTGAGCAGCATAACCTTTGTTTTTTCAGTTTCTTTCTTAAAGCTCATCCAAAAAACCTTCTTCACATTTTGCAGTCAATGTAAAATAAAGAGGCCAGCAGTACCTCACAAGATCTGGTCCAAAGGTTTTCCTCAGCTCTTCCTTCTTTGCCATGCTCTTTCCCTTTTCCTTTTTTTCTAGCAAGGTTGAAGAGAAAAATAAAACAGAAGTTATATCCAGCTAAGCATACAAAACACTCATTCAAATAAAATAATTATAGTCTTCTTAGAAGAAATTAATGCTTTTTTGTTTGGATTTTTTTTATATGCACTGAAATAGATTATTGTTGGGCAGTGAAATTCTGTTGTGGTATACTACTATGGTCTAAACACAAAGGTGCTTAAAAGCAGTTGCCAGGCCTTCATTATGGTAGATGTTTGAAAAATAGAAGAGCAAGATAAACTCTGCCTCCAGATATTTAGAGTTTAACTATCTGTGGAATCTATATTAGCCTCAAGGCTGCCACAAATTTACTGTGGGACAGAGTTTGTCTTTATTCTGTCCCTGCACTACCAAATGCAATATGTTAGAGATCGTGTCACAACTTTGTGGGTGTTCTGTGTTTTTTGCCATGTGCTTTGGGTTCAAATCCTCCAGTTCAGATAACTACAACATCAACCTCTAGAGTAAAGAAAATAGCTGAAGTTTCTGTGGAACTGAAAACAGATTTACAGCTGAACAGCACCTTTCTCTTTTTTTTTCATGAACAAAATACAAAGGAAGAAATACCCTGACTGCTCCACTTTTCTGGATATGTTATCCACCTCCAGTAGTTTCAGGGAGGTGTGTGATGGCCAGGGTGATGACTGCCTGAGGTAGGACTGCACTAGTACCTTCAGTATCAATTGTGTTTTACAGCCTGGTTTTATTCAAGGAAGCGATAAATGTGAAGGAATAAGCTCTGCACAGAGAGAACACTGCCAGAATTACCTACTTTCTCATCTCTGAAAGGGTGGTATTTATACGCTCAGGTGCAGTTCTAGAAAACACACATACATTCTGCCAGAAAAACCCCATGCTTCCTGCAAAACGAAAAGAAACAACAAAGATGGATTGAAACCCAAAGTGATCTCCTTTTGCTTGTAGAGACAGTCTCCACATCTTTCCCAAGGAGCATTGAAACCAGTTGCGGTCAGACTGCAATGGAGTGGCGCCTTAAAGCATATGCAAACACAAAACATATAGTCTGTAGATCACATCCTAAACTGCTTTTGTAGAAGGTAATAGAGCAGCAAAATCTCTCCTTTGTGTTCAAAGGTATTGAGCCACAGCAATTTTGCTCTATGTGAAAAGGAAGACCAACAGAAGCCAAAATACAGACAATGAATAAAGGCAATTTGATTGAGAAAATATTTAAGCTATTGTCATATTTTATCCATTTTATTCACATACTGTATCCAAAGCAGACCACTGTACCATCTACTAACAAAACATTGAGTCTATCCCAGTCAAAACCACGACAGACATTCATCAAACGTAGATTCCTCATTCTTTCAAAACCTACAAAGCAGAGCATTTATCTACAAAATGCCTTCAACTGAAATTCAGTTTGCTGTTGGAGTTCAGTAAATCTTTCTATTAAACAGAACCCAAAACCAACATAAAACTCAAAGACTGAAAATAACCGAGGTTAACTTTCTTCATGGTGGTCCTGGAAGTGGCACACTGAGAACTGCAACTGCTGTGATTGGCAGGTCTCTAACATGTTTTTTTCCTTGAATAGAGTTCAAATAAATTTAAATACATCATCTGGGCAAACTCAAGTCTTTTCAAAGCACCACTGTCTACCACAAAAGTACCAAAAGACTTAATGGTTTGACTCAGGACCTTTGGCGTTAATGGAAACTTTCAAAGTAGGGTAAACCAGTGAAAGGCCTGGATGATTCACTGTAAAACATTTCAAAGTGTTCTAGAGAGATTCAACAGAAAACAGATTTAAAAATGTGCTTCTGATAATTTATGTCTCCTATTTATCTGAAAAATCACGTTTTAAGGAGAAAAAAGCCTCAGCAAAAACTAAATTTAAAAAATAAGTTTTCTTAGGAGGCTCCTTATCATTTCACGAAATTTAAGTAGTTGACTGGACTCTCTATGTGATGGATATGAATTGTGGAACAGAAGATTGCAAAATAAACATCTCTCACTTAAACTGAATGGGAAACAAACTGGATACAACCACATCAATAGCTGGCACAAACTACAAGAGATCCAACAAAATTGATAATACTAACCTTTCCGGATGAAGAGCCTGTCATGTATATGTTGATTGATGGCTGTAAACACATTCCAAGCTTAGAGGACAAGAAAAAAAGAAAAAAAAAGGGAAGAAAATAGCCCCCAACTCTGCATAGCATCACATAGTTGGCAACTCTACAGATCAAACAAAGCAATAACTCATTGCTCATGAGACAACGATAGGAACTGATGCTGTATTTGACAAGTTCACCAGTATCAGCCCTAGTAGGAGCCCAGTTCAGTCTATGATCATCAGCCAGAAATCTACACTGCTGCCTGTTTTTAGCTCCTGCAGATATAAACTGGAGGATGTGCCACAGGGCATGGGACAGATGGGTTTGGGGATGCTGCAGGCTATACACACTGCAGCTGACATGCTTCAATTCTAAAGTCATTTCCCCTTTGACAATTGTTTTTGGACAAAACCAAAAATCTAATAAAATATTGGACCTCCAGGAGAAAAAACAACACCACAAAAACTCCCCCAAATAATTATTCCAGCTAGAGTAAAAATTATCTCGGCAAGAATTCCAGCTGGTGAAAAATATTCAAATACAAGGTAATATATGACCTTGATGCCACAAATATGTGAAAAATGTATAAAAAGTGGAAATCTTAAGGCATCAACCTCAGTAAACATTGTAATTTCAAGAGACAAGTATTTCAGCACAGGCATTAGTTTTGATATCATCAAGATCTATAGACTGCATGAAGTAAAAGTTTCTAATTTCCAAGGTGAATATCCTTAGAGAGGCTTAAATGGCTTTTAAAGTGTGTAATTTTTATTCTTATTTTTCTGTGTCATTAATTGTTATATATATAGTATCTTGCTATCTGCTAGAAGGATCATAGGCATATAATAAACCAAAGAGAGTGAGGCTCACTAGTACCCTTGTTGATAGGCTCAGCAGTAACACAAAAGGATGAAGGAATGAAGACACTGAACTATAATTACACTCTTTTAAGTAGTGGAAGACCAAAAGCACACCTCCATCAGAATTGATAACACTTTCAATAAATTAATCCTATGCAACTATTTTCCTCTTACAAAATGAAAGAAATTTTAAAGTGTAAAGTTACATGTGTAGGTAATATAATTTCTGTTATATAAAGAGATAAATAATGCAAAGGAATATTTTGCTTATTATCAACCCTTCATTTTTACAATTGTAGCGGCTGTGTTAAAAGCTGTACTGCAAAGAACCGGAAAATCCTCTTGGCTTGTAAAAATTAGAGGTGCAGCTGAGAATTGGAGAAAAACTGCAGAGCAGAAAAAGAGAAAAGCTTTTAACCAAATCAGAATTATGTTAACATTTTTGGTGAAACAGCCAAACTCTCTAAGACTGTTTTTCTGCAAACAGAAGCCTTATTTTCCCTGCAGTTTGCTTCTCATAAAGAAAATTATATGAAGTAACTTCAAATTAGTTTGATCCATTGTTAAACTTGTTTAAACAAGTTAAACAAGTTTTCCTACTTGTTCATTGCAAGCTCCCACACTACACACACACACGTTTCATCTCTTTGGATTTGTTTGGTCTTTGAGTTCTTAAGAAAGATATTAATTTGGTTTTTTGCCAAGCCTACTTTGTGTTGTTTTGTTGGTTTTGGTTTTTTTTTTCCAAACACTATTCACTTGTGTTGATATACACTCAAAATTATGCTTTACTGAACACTATTTCGTACACAATTGAAGGACAGTTTTCAAAATGATACTGAAATAATTATCTTATCTCAGTGCTACCAACATGGACATGAGTTCCACTAAATTAATTGATCCATTTATTAAATTCTTAAAACAGGCTATTTACTTTCAAATAAAAACCTATTTTTTCTAAAATCTTACCTTTACATATTCCTGTAAGTACTTTTGCTAGAATGCAGGCATTCCTTTCATCATCTACCTTGCCGAAAATGCTCCTTCACAGGCTGTTGAACACTGGTAGTTCCGGGAGACCCTTGAGTGTGCAGTTTCTCTGGGATTTTGAAGATTTTATCAGCTGATCTAGAAAATTCAAAGTACTGGTCATATGTTGCTGCATGATGTTGCTCCTCAGAATTAATACTGATTGCACAAGAAACACCAGATAACAGATTGCACAAGAAATATCAGTTTCAAACGACTGAAAACTTTGTGAGCACTATCAAAGGTAGAAGCACATGTACGAGGAAGTGTACATGTTTTGAACTAGCATATAAGTTAAAACTGAAGTTAAAAAGAAGCCATTGTACATACTAAAAGCGTTGTTTTATTTCCAGAGTTATTACTTAGTTGTAACAATTTTAAGACTTTTTCTTATCTTTCTTCTCCAGTAAGTGTACTTTGCTTTGCTTCATAAAAAGTAATGAAGCTTTGGAAATATAAAACCTCATTATAGATCTTTTCCATTAAAAGTTTGCTGAGATGTTAGAAGAAAACAGTCATTATTGTGTGCAGATCATGATGTCAATGGACCAGAGAGGTTTGATTGGATACACCTAAGAAATACTCTATTGTTGCATCTGTTTACACTGAGGAAAAAGATTAAGCTGAAACACTTCAAGAGAAAAAAGTTAACATCAGCAAGGGAATATTTTGCTTTTATACTTTTCTTTGTAATTCCCCATTTTCTTTTGTGTCTGTGGGGTTGTTTTCCTTCCTTCTCCTTTTTCTTTTAATGTTCAGGATGCTCCTCCAGAAGCTTTCAATCTTAATGAATATTTTAATTACACGTCTTGCTTTAACAAACATATTCTTTAATCAGGCAGCTTCTCCTACATACAGATAGCCTTAATTCTAACTTTTTTTTTTTCTATAAACTTCGTCTGGTTTCTTGAAACAAAAATTATTCAATAAATTTTTATATTTTCCCGTATCAAAGCCTTATGGATAGGGGTATGTTGCATTTTTAATCTTAAATTATCTTTTAGCTCTATCATCCCTTATGCTCTTTTATCACCCATTATCCCTATAATAGAAGCTTAATTTGTAACATGAGACTGTGCAGTATTAAAAAACATCACACATCTTCTGCTAGTCATTATTACTCAGGATATACAGACATGGTTTGAACAAACATCATTTTGAATGAAACCATATTTAATTAAATTAGAGATGAAGAAGATAATACAGTCCTGTTTCTAAGGAAAAAAAGGAAAAATAAGAAGCAATTCTCACTGAAGCTCAGTTTACTTCCCTAAGATTATGATCATCTTTGAGTACTTAATTTTAAAAATTTACATTTCTAGTGGAATATAAACTTTCTTTTCCACAGAAGAGGGTGCATTACAAGTGCAACTTTTCCTTCGTTATAGGATGACATTTTGGCATTAGAAAAACCTTCATACCTCACTATGCCTGAAGAATTTAATTTCTAACTGTTAACTCACAAAGGTTAAGTCCTTATTTTAGAATGGGGCAATGAAAATTCTCTATTGCCCCTGCAGCACTATTTCCAAATCCTTCACACCACAGTGAAAAATTTTCCGCCCAAGTTAATCTCTCATAGTGACTGTCTATCAAGTATTTGCGACTTTTGTTTCACTAAAGGGCATTTTCTACTCAGAAAGTCCAGAAACATCTTTTCAATACATAATTCTAAATTATTTTTGGTGCTTGTTTTTCTGATCTTTCTCACTGTCTTTTCGATTTATCATAAGAACCTCTTTTTTAAAGAACTTCATATATGGTTGATATAATGCACCCAAATAAGCCAGCAGAACACTTCATAAGAGATATGAAATAATTAATTTTTTTCCCTACTTGTGCTTCTGAACAGAATCACAATTTTCACTCAGCCTTTTGGTTTCTCTTCTGCTGTAAATCAGGGAAACAGAAGCAGAAATAAAAATTATTGCATATCATAAGAAAATGGGTCAGTCTGGAAAACTTCATCTATGGTTGTGAGTAGAGAAACATTTGATATTATTTTGGAGTAATAATTATGAGCTATAATCACAGTTTAAAATTATATGATTTCATTGTAACATGGGAAAGTTCCAGTTTTTGTGTTATACCCTTTCCAGTCAGGTTTAAGTATTTGTTACAATTAATAGTCTGAAGATCTAGAAAGTTAAGGCTCTCCTTATCTACAAAACTGGCTTAACAGACGTTGCAAAAATAATTGCACTATTGTTTTTTTTCTTTCTGGATATGGGAAGGAAATATAATTATTTTTCAGAAAATTCCAGTTAAGAGGATATCCATGCTCTAGTACCCATTTTCTGGTTTGGACAACAGACCACATTGTATGACGTGATGCTGACCCATGACTGAAATCCAGTCAAATAAACAATAAACATTGAAAAACAAAGCAACCAACCCTAGTTCAAATGGTAATTACTAAGATTGTGAATTTTGACTCTTGATTTCAGATGCCTCCAAAAAAACCCTCTGATGTACCAGCTTGTATGTACCCAATGATGTACGAGCACTCTCGTGAAATGTTTGGGGGGTTTTTTGCTATTGGCAATTTTCCTCAACATTTCCTTAGTTTCCTGTTCCAGCTGCTATGTAGCTTTTCTGCTACTTAAAATCACTCAGTCAGTCAACTACTTTTAGTAGTTTGCAACATCCAAGTAGAAACAGAAACTGAAATATGAAGAGTCTAATATACATTTTTTAAAAACGATTTTTCAGGAGATAAACGTGTTTAATGGGCACAAAGCTAAAATGTTCTGCTTGAATACAAATCATCAGCCCATGAAGGTTTATTCATTATCTTTCCTTTAGGTTTTCTTTATATTAAATCTGATTCATCACATAACAAAACACAAAATGCACTGAAGTACTATTTAATCCTTATGTCTTCATATCAGAAAACAGTTTCTGAGTAATCTTACCTCCTTCTAAATCAGACAAGTATAATTGAAAATTTTTTCATTTGGAATTTTGAATTTAAGTTACACTTCCCTAGTCAACTTTAACTTTGTTCCCTTAGAAATGCAACTTCTAACATATCCTACTGGGAATGCAAACCTCTGTGGGAAACAAGGCTGCTTGAATCCATACAGGACACTGGTTTTCCTGATCATAGGTGGACATAATTTCACTTTTCTGAACTATTTGTAAGATTTTGTCTTTTTCTGTGAAGAATGGAATAAAAAAAAAAGAAGCAAACCTGCTACACATACAGACAAAATTGTGTGAGGCCAGGTTATCAAAGCAAGAGTGTTTAATGTGTCAGGAATTAAATGGTTGTGACTTGATTTTACTTTATAAGCTTTTGCAAAGGTGATTCAGAATGACAGATCAGTGTATATCTATGTACTTAATACTTCAAATATATGCACTGTCTAGTATAAGCTTTCCAAAAGGATACCTAACATGGAGGCATGTGAGAACAAAACACAGGAAATGTTTGGCATTTCTGCAGATAATGAACTGCTTTTCAAAAGCAGCTACAAGCATGGAAACATCTGTTTGCCTTCTGTAAGAAATGAAGATTCAGGCTCTGTAGTAATCACTTAAAAGTTAAAATTGAAAGAAGAAAAAATTAGAGCTTTTAATTGAAAAGTCTCTTTCAAAACTGTCATTTAAGATGTAATCATCATGATACTAAATCCAACAAGTATTTATCACTATCTACTTAGAAAAAACCTTCTCTGGTATTACCCATGATAACAGAAGACACTTAACAAATCAAATCAGAGAGCAGTAAGTATGACTGCAATGACAAAATATTTAACCTCCTGATACATCCTGAAGGTGCTGTCTGCAAGTCCTGATCTGGTTAAGCTGCTACTGATCAGCCTTTACCGAAAAGAGAAACATCCTCTATGACTCTAAATATTGCCTTTTTACTATCCTTTATTGCCATGAGCAGCACTCTACTCAATTGTACCTGGACTTTTAAGCATTTAAAAATAATAATAAAAAACCCCCAACAAATACCTACCAAATATCTGACAAGGGTTCATATTAGTGAATTTAGAAATCTGGCTTTTTCCTAATCCTTCTTTCTAATCCTTTTCTTATTTCTGTATGTGTCATACTGTCTTTTCCCATCTGCTCCCTTGTTTTTTGTCATTCCAGGAAACTTTGCTCTCAAAGGCTGTTGTCTAACAGCAAACTTCTCAATTATCAGTGTAGAGTTACAATTTAGCACAAAAGTAGGGTATGCTGCCAGGAAAATAATCTGGTTCCTTTTGCTTCCCTGAAGAAATCAGTGTGACTTCTACTCTGGCAGAAGCAACTGAGAATCAGCAACTTTTATGCATGACCTCTGTTTTTACCAGGATGACAAATAGAAAAGGCAAGTTTTACATTTTATTTTGGAAACATAGGGATAAACAAATGAAAGTAAGCAAGCAAACAAAAGCCCTAAACAACACAGAAGCAAATGCAAAGCACTATCAGGAGAGTGACAAGATTCTCCATGTCTCTGCTGCTTATAATCTTATTTGTAAATTCACATCACTGCAGTCTAGTTGTACTTCTCATGTGTGACAATTTTAACTCTCCCTCAGCCAGTTATCTCCAAAACCTTTCTCAAAGTCCTAATCAAAACAACATAGAATCACAGAAGGTGTCGGGTGGCAGAGGACCACACTGGGTCATCTGGTACAACCTCCCTGCTCAAGCACGATCATCCCAGAACACTCAGCACAGGCTTGTGTCCAGATGGTTCTGGAATATTTCCAGTGAGGGAGACTCCACACCCTCTCTGGGTGATCTGTTCCAGTGCATGGCAGCCTTTAAAGATCATTTAGTTCCAACTACCCTGCCATGGGCAGGGACACCTTCCACTAGACCAGGCTGCTCAGAGCTCCATCCAACCCAGCCTTGAATACTTGTAGGGACGGGGCAGCCACAGCTTCTTTGGGCAACCTGTTCCACGGCCTCACCACCCTCACAGGGAAGAATTTCTTTTTCATATCTAACCTAAACCTACTCTCTTTCAGTTTGAAGCCATTCTCCCTCACCCTGTCTCTACATGCTCTTGTACATAGTTATTCTCCAGTGTATATTGATAACCTACAACATATATTCATGAAACTATACTTTTTGTTTAAGACAGAGCAAAACCACACAAGGATAAACATACTCTGAAACTTTCTATTCCATTCTATTCTGTTCTATTCTATTCTATTCTATTCTATTCTATTCTATTCTATTCTATTCTATTCTATTCTATTCTATTCTGTTCTTTTTCCTGTTCTATTCTATTCTATTCTTTCTATTCCATTCTATGCTATTCTTCCTATTTGATTCTATTCTATTTAAGAAATTGGAATAGTGTTGAGGCCCTAGTGTCAAGTTATTTTACGGACAAAGTTTTGGTTATATTTCAAAGTTTTACAAGGGTGAAAAAAATAGTACTAAGACCAACACAAGTAGAATTGCTGTTTAAAACTCACAGGACGTGGCTAGACACAATTTAGCAGAAGGAAGAGTATCACAGTAAGAACATGCAATTTCTTTCTCTTTGTCATCACTTGAAACTGAAGAAGAAAAACTGAGATTTTAACATTAAACATTCAGACAGTTGACTGAATGTTGGAATTCTCCCCATCATGGATCTAAGTGGAGATTTTTCTTTCATTGTAATGGCTGGCATTATAATAGTGAGGTTGTCATCATCATGAAACACAAAACATGTACCCTGGAGAACATGTAATGTGGTGTATTGGTTTGACCTTGCTGCTTACCAAGACACTATCCCTCCTCAAAAGGATAGAGGGAGAAAATCCAAAGAAAATGCTTTTGGATCAGTATAAAGACAGGAAAGTCACTCACTTTTTAATGTCCCATGCAAAACGGACTTGACTTCGTGAAATTAATTTAATTTATCTCTAAATAATAACAGAGTGTGATAATGAGAAATAAAACCAAACTAAAACCACTTTTTCTCCACACCTCCTTCTTGCCAGGCTCAACTCATAATTGCACTCATAACTCTTACCTCCTCCTCATAAATGGTGCAGGCAGATGGGAGATGGAGGTTCCGGCGGTTCACAGAATGTCACCTCTGCTGCTCCTTCCTCCCCATGCTCTTCTGCTCCTTTATGAGGTCCTTCCCATGGGAGACAATACTTCATGAACTGTTCCAGCATGGGTCCTTTCTGTGGGGTAAGTTCTTCAGGAGTGGACTGCTCCTGAATGATTCCTCCGCAGGCCGCTGTTCCTGCCAGGGAACCTGTTTCTGCATGGGCTCCTCTCCAAAGGGCACAGCTCCTGCCAGGAGCCTGCTCCAGCACAGGTTCCTCACAGGCTGAAGCTTCCTTTAGGGCTTGTCCATGCTCTGGTGTGGAGCCCTCCATGGGCTGCAGGTGGATACTTGCTCCGCTGTGGTCCTCCACAGGCTGCAGGGGAATTAGTTCCAGCACCTGGGTCGCCTCCTCCCCTTCCTTCTGCATTGTCCTTGTTATCTACATAATTGTTTCTCTCACAAATTCTCACTCCTCTCTCACAGCTGCTGCAGTGTATTTTACACTTTCTTAAATGTGTTATCACAGAGGTGCTACTGGTGCTGCTGACGGGCTCAGTTTTGGCCAGTTGTGAGTCTGCCCATTTGTGAATTAAGTTTAGGAGTTTAGTAGATATTTTTTTAAAGCAAATAAAATATCTGTGTTCTACTAATAAATTATTGTTCTCTATTTGTATGTAACACTACTGTTTCTGTGTGAGTACTGTTTTATATCTATGCACATTTATGATATGTAAATCCCATTTCTATATACAAGCTGCACTAATATATCTGAAAAGTAGTTTCTGTCTTTAAATATAAAAGGGTTCTACTTGAGTAACCCCCATAAAATCAAAGGCTGAACCTTTGACTTTGTCCTGTTAGTTTTCTAATCCAAGTGAAGTCATGCATCCTGTTTCAGTGATTGAAATGGAAATAAGTCTAATATGGGAATTCTCGGTTCTCTAACCATTAAGTGAAAATGCCTATATACAAATGTTATAGTCTTTTAACCTAGAGACAACAGTCTATTTGTTCTCCTAAGCTACAGACTTTTGACAGATAATAATTGCTCTTAACCATTAAATTATTATTTTCTGAATTTGATTCTCTCTCTTATGGTGTTTTAGTTGTCCACTGGCCCAGTCAAAAAGTTACCTAGTTGTCTGTCAGAATGAAAAGTCACAATGTGTTGGCAATTCTTAACGTGGATCCTGTCCAGCTCAATCCTGCCTGTCCACACATGGACAACGTTGTGCTCGAACAAAATCAACTTTACTGAGAGAACATGCAGTTTATATAACCTTCCTTTGACCACCCGTTCCATTCCTTATATGGTAAACTTTCGGTCGGCCAGCCAATCACACACCTTCAGTCCTTATATGGCTTATAGATCAGTCTCATTCCTTATATGGTATTCTTTTGGTCGCCCAACCAATCACAGATCTTCAGACTTTATATGGTAATCTTTAGTCACTCAACCAATCACAGATCTTCAGACCTTATATGGTAATCTTTTGGGGGCCCATGGTCCCACAACAATGTCAAAGAAAGTGGAAAATAAATGTCACTTTCATGAAAACCTTTAGTTAAGCCATTTAACTTAGTGACATTTGCTCCAAATCTTTTTTTTTCCCCCTTAAATTAATCTAACATTAAATTCTTAGGTCACCATACAGCTACTCACATGATGATCTATTAGTAGTGTAAAAAGTCTTCAAAAAATTAGACTAATTGATTCTATGTACTACTGGTAAGAGCAAAGCAGCAAGTAAGATGGCATGAAGTTTCACTCAGAAGCAGCCTCAGACAGATAAAAATAGTGCGCTTGAAGAGTTAATATTTTTACAAACTTCAACACATTTCTCTATTCTGCTAGAAACTCAATGGATAACTCAGAGTTCTTTTCATTAATCAGGATGGGTAAATTCATTAACAGCCACAATAATTTTCAAGTATTTTTTATCAAGTTAAATAAGGGGGAAAAACAAATATTCCCTTACATGTATCCTGATATCAAGTATTTTTCCAAATTTTGTAAAATTTTTTGGTATGGGCATGTCCCATCATATTTGATCAAAACTTTCAGATCATTCAAAGAGGAGTTTCAGTGGAAATTTGTTATTTTTGGAATACTTTCTCAACAAGGTATTATAAGAATTTCAAATGTAAGGAAGGAAGATGACTTTAACAGCACTTCTCTGTAATACCAGAGAAGTGAAAGGTACATATACCTACACAGGTTTGATAGTTTTCCTTAGCTCCTTTGAGTGTTTCCATAAGCCAGTGTTTTGATTATTTAGGGATGAATTTATAATTCTTGAATATATTTTGAATTTTTCGAGCCCTTCAAATAATTTTTGTTCTACTGTTAGAAATAAATTAAGTACAATTAAATTATCTGGTATTTAACTACTAGCAATTTATAATGCAGAATAATAATCCTTTTTAATAAGGATAATAATCCTGGCATTAGGAAAAAATATTGTTACAAATTCTCAATAAAAAAATATTTTTTCCCCTAGTGTACCAGGGAATCAAAGTTGTTAAAGCACTTCAGGCTTCTTACATTCAGACAACTGATCGATTCAAAGTAGAAGATAATCAGTTATGGTCATATAATAGTAGTTTTCCATTTCAGTTGCAAGGAACGTGAATCTTATTTTGTTTTCCTATGGTCCATTTCTTTGGTGCTACAAATATGGTCATGATTACTTAATGCCGAGCCTATACAATAATACAGGGACATTGATGCAGAATGAATTTCTAAACTGCAACAGCATTTTATCTGGTCATTCAGTTATTTACTTTGTATGATTTTCTCACAATTAATTTTGTGTTTCTAGCATGAAACCTTACCAAAAAATTCTGTTGCCGTGAACAGGCAGATGTTAAATGTACAGCAGACAGATTACTGAACATATTCCTAATGTGGTTGCAAATGCTTATAATTCGTTTTCATTAGTCTAATTGAAATTTTTGTGATTTGGAATTTAATCGCATACGCCATCATTTTAAACAAAGAATTAGTTACTGACAAAGCAATTAAAATATTTTTTTATGATCCTGTACTCCATAATGGTTAAGAATAAAATAATTCATTTTATACTGATATTTTCCTCTAATTTTATATATGGAATTCTTACAAGATAGATGAGAAGCACACTCTATTAATTTGTACTGTATATGTTGAGGGAAATACCAGCAGGGATCATTCATGAATTACAAACTGTGTAAGATTAGTTGATATTAGCTAAGGTATGATTGAACAATATATTTCTGAAGCAAATGTACCCAAAAATCATTACATTGTTGGATAAAAGCTTGATAAAACAATTGCAGTTTCCAGATTTTACTTTAATATGTCATGCAAGCTTATTAAGAAAAGAAAAAATCTATTACTTATTAGTTTTCTATTTCCAAGTGTCATTTCTCACTGGAATTTGAGCACACAAAAATAGGAAGGGAAACATTCAAAAATAAATTCATAAACCAATCATTTAACTAGATTTCTATTCTATTTTCCATAATTTTTTTGAACAATTTTGTTGACCATAGGTTTAACACTGACAGCTATGCTATACAAAACCTTTTCTACAACAAAAAATGCCAGTGTTTATGTTATTGCTTCCAAGATTTCTTGGAAACATTCTGGGAAGACCATTCTAATTGCATTCATTAAGGAAGGGGTTACATATCACATGACCATTAAACCTACTTTATAGAGCACTTTTTTTTTTCAATCTCTTTTTCTGATATTGTGAGAAACTCGTAGCTTATAGGATTCACTGGAAGTTAATAAAAAAATATCCAGAAAAACACTGGAATGATTGTTTTAAACAAGGCACCCTGCAGAATGTCAAAATAATTCCCACTGTTGCAGTTAAAAATTTCTTAATTCTCTTAGAATACACAAAGTAGAGAGTAAGAAGAAAAGTAACTCTTCCCACTTGAAAAATATCCAAATGAACAAGAGCAAAGATATCCAAATGAATGAGAGCAGACATTTCAAAAATCACATAATGTAAGTAAATTTATAAAATGACAGAGTAAACACAGTGTCATTGCTGTTTGCTCAAGTCAAAGTGATTTCTAGCAGTGAGTTGAATCATGACGGTTGGGTGAAACCATCACTCTTTTGTCTAGGTCTGCCTTGAAGAAAACTCAGGAATGTAATTCCTTCTCCTGACATCTCTACTATAAAATCCTACTGGGAAAGTGTTGCTTTCCATCTCCTCCACGGGCCTAATAGTCTCCCGCAGCTCAGTCTCCGGTGCACATCTTAACAAATTTTAGGCATACTGAGAACAAAGGGCTGTCAGTTCAGCAGCAGCATTCCTGGGGCAACAAAATCCATCTCAGTGATGTTTAATGATCTCAAAGGGTCTGTTTCACTGCACTCAGAAACTTCCTTATGGCATATTAAACATTCATTCACAAAGCTGTACACTATCCATGAATACTGCAGTAAAATGGGTTCTACTCACTTTGTGCTGAGACCTTTTAGAAAGGGATGACCAAAAAACAACTGCTCTAGACCTGGAAGAAAAATGGATCCTCATCAACATTGCGGTTTTTTGTTTCGGGTTTACTAAAATAGGCGCTAATGCTGGAATGACAATATTCCATGTCTTGAGATATCAAGGTATTTTTCAGGTATTGATGTGTTTTCCATTTAAGAAAGCATGTAAACTATCTCAAATTTTGTACTAGATTGTAAATAAGAAGGAAAAAACTCTAAAATCTTCAAATCTGTACTATATTTACCATGTCCATCAGCTAAATTGATATATTTGGAAACACAGTTTTCTGTACAAGTAAACGATAACAGAGAAGCTGAACTTCAAAGAAGAACACTAACACCAGGCAAACACAACTAAAAATGAAAAAAACCCAAAACTCTTCTATAAAATGCACAGAAAATTTAATTTTGCTATTTGTGTTATTTTGATCAATCCATAAATTATTCCCAGACCTTCCATTCTTCTATAATAAGTTTCACTTCAACAAAGTTTCTTATAAGCAGGATTAGCTGTATTTCTATGGACTCTTCATTCTGACAGAAGATAATCTTCAACAGGATTTGTATTCAGTCAAAATATATTAGTAGGAATGCTGGCTATAGGCCAAGTGTACTATGGCCAAGGGTACTATTTTTAGATACTCATATTTGTAAAAATCTTCTGTATTATAAATTAATTTTGTGTAGTCTGCAAGAAAATGTATTATTCTTCATTATATAGGTATAGAATTGTCTCAGCCAATAAACCAATTTCTCTGTAACTATTCAGAATGCAAATGTCCTCTAGCTGAAGGCTATTAGGAGCCAGAATGCAGGAATTTATGTACGCATTATACAATCATTATAAACACTGATTATGCCATTTGCTATGTTCTGATGGGCCATTGCTCTCAGAACTCCGCACCCCTATACCCCAAAGTTGTCTCTGTTTTAGACTCTGTTACTGTCCTGTAGTCACACTAAAGCCAAGCGGCTAAACAGAATATAATATAAACATGTACTCATGCATCTTAATGCAATTTCCCATCAACATTTGTCAGAGTAACCTCTTTTCAGTTGCTTACAGTGGCACCAACTTACACTACTAGGAGTAATACATGATGCACTTTCAGATGGGGTTGAAATTCCTTTATTATAAACGTTTATTTCTTCTAAAATAAGTAAGTAAATAATTTATATTTGTAGAGGGAGGCAGTCTAAGAGTTCACCATCGATGTTTCTAACAATGTGCCTACACTGGCTATGCATCAGCCAAAACTGAGAGGAACAACTCTTCATAGTCAGTTGTTGTATTAGGTTTGCATGGCCAGGTCCTGATAGCAGCAGAGGGGCTACAGGGGAGTCTTCAGTGACAAGCTTCGGTGACTTCAGCTTCCCCCATGTACAGCAGAGACAATGCCAGCTGGCTCCAGACTGGACCTGCCACTGGCCAAGGCAGAACCCATCAACAATAGTGGTAAAACCTTGGAGATAACAGATTTAAGAAGGGAAAAAAGTTGCTGTGTAGAAAGCAGGCAGAGATGAAGGATCTGTGTTGAGAGTGCCAAAATACGCTGAAAAACAAAGGCTAAGACCGAGAACTGGAAAGCAGGAGACAGTGAGACAGCACAAGGAGCCACAGATGAATGAAGGGGATGGTAGAGCTGCCAGACGTGAGATTGGACTGCAACTGGCTGGTTAAAAAGTCTGGGGAGAGAGGAGGGGACAGGGGAGGGGAGTTACACTAAAGTATTGAAAAGGAAAAACCAGAGGTGATTGAGCTGAGGTCATCAAGATCAGAAACACATTATGAAACCGAGAAAGTGAAAGAAACTTAATCAGAAAGTGTCCTAAGGAGGTACCGTATTGAGACAAGCAGCTGATATAGAGAAAAAGCTGAGTCTAGTCAAATGGGAGTGGCAAAGAGAGCGTAAAGACCAGGAGAAACAGGCAGACTTTGCCTTTTCTGGAGTGCACATCCTCAGGAACCAAGGCTGGGACTGGATCCTTCCCCCTCAGTTCCACCTCCAGCTGTTGGAGCAGACCCGGATAGCAGCATCCTACAACCTCCTGGTGGTGACCCACTACGGAGTTACTTCATTGAATCATATTCTCATCTGGGAATCATTAAACAATTGAGATTAATTTTCTGCAGCGAACCGCATTCATAAGCTAATGAATGATTTTATTAGTACAATTCTACTCTTAGCTGTCAGCTGTGAGTGCAATGTCTTCTGTTTCGGTCCGCTGCTTGCTGCACCTCCAAGCCTCGTCCTATAAAGAGTTACAGAAAGAGTGAAAAGTAACAATCTGAGACAGTGTAATTACTGAGAGAATACATGGTTATAGAGACATGTTACAGATAGAGAACAGTGGATAAAGAAAAAGCTGAATTTTATAGCAGCTAGGAGAATATAGAGAATGCGTATTGGAACAGAAAAAAAATGATGGGTTCTTCTACAAATTTTAAACGAATTCATTCTTTTGTATAATTTGATTTGGGAAAACAGTATGCAATACTAGCTACTATAAAGAAAATTAACTACATCCCACCCATAAGCAGCACATTGTCCCATCTTTTCCCTCATAACATTTTTTAAAATTTCATTTCTAAGTCACACTAATGTCCTTAGCAGGGTTAGAAGAGAAATAAGGGTAAAAAAGTTGTTAAGCCCATTGTTTTGCTGTTGAATTGAAATTAAGATACACAGAATATGTTTGAATTGCTAAAAGGAATCACAGGTTTCACTTAGGTTCATTTTGGTAACTATTGAGAGGTGAAATAGGAAAATTTATGGAGTGCGGGACTGATGTAATTAAAGATAATATTGAGTTGATGAGGAATGCTTAGGTGTGACTTCTTGCTTCCATTTCTTTAATACCTTGAGTAACCAGCACGTCTTGTAACTCATTTAAATCTTCAAAATTAATAGTACCCTGTGTTTAAATATTTGTTCATAATAGAACATATTGAATTATGACTTGCTTTATATTCACATATGAAAGAACAACAAGGTTTTTCCCTCCCGTTGGAATTTGTTGAAATAAAGCACTTAGGAAGTTCACTGCTAAAATTCTACTGCCACTGTCCTCCCCCATGAAAAAAGATTTCACACAATTTCTCAATTCTTGCAAGTTCTCAGATAAACAAAGTCTCTTTTTATAACCAGGATGATATACCAAAAAAACCCCAAAGTCATCAGTTGTGCCTCTAAATTTTTCTCATGTGATTCTGTATTTCCTCATTTGAGTGTCTTCTTCTCAAGAATGTGATACACAATTTAAGACTGATCTGTATAGTTTTATCTGCAGCACTATTTCATCATTTGTGTGTGGCAGGAAATGTTTTTGGGTTTTTTTCCATGGCATTGTCTGTTGTGTGAGACATTCACTCAAGAGCTGAACTCAAGATCCTTGTGGATCCCTTCCAACTCAGAATATTCTGTGATTCTGTGTAGCACAAACAAGGGCAGAGGGGAGAGGAAGAAAGCAGCATTCCTTGTAAGAAGCTGATAGTCAAGTGACTTCACTACACCTGAAGCAGATGTTCAGGATGAGTTGTCTGTATTGCTTATAAAAGAGGCTGCAATACTAGCATAAACCCAAACTGATTCTGAGTTTTTCCCTTGAAAACAATATAATTGCAGAGGGGTTTGACCAATATTTAAAATGCAACAATTTTTCAGATGCACTTTTGAAACTTAAGTGGTCCCAATCCTCTCATGGTTTAACTTGGCATAATGCCATTGCTGTCAATAGGCTATTTGATTTACATCAGTAGAAAACCTGGCCCATTTATCTTCTCTCTCAGTTTAAGAACAATTTGCATATACTTGCAAGTAAAATATCAATCACCGTTTATACCTTGTCAAGCCTGGCTGCAAGTTTACAAATGTTGTCTTGAGTTTATATGTACACATAAATACATGCAGTTACAATTACCACTGTCTTACCTGGGGTGAAAAAAGCTCCAACAATTAGAGATTAAAGTTTCAGGAACAGAAGCAATAAAACCAGGAGTCTATACATTTTTTATTATTATTTTCTTTATACCATATGAGCTTTTTCTCCATTTCTTTCTATATTGGTTACACCTACAATCAGTATGCAGGACATTGAGCCATTTTTGCAAAGATCTTGCTATCAAGCAAAAAAGTGTATATCTGTGTGAGGAAAGAAATGGAAATAATTAAAGTCGTTTAACAGAACATAGCAATGTAATGCTCAAAAAGCTAAAATTATTTCCCTTTGCATTCTGCAGCTCTAGAAGTTGTCTCATGGCCAGCACTTGTGATTTTGCATTGGCCAGAGCAGACAGGATTTTTTCCTCTCAGGTTTAATTTATGATTCATCTTCCTTTCCCCAGAGGCACTTCCTTTTCTTTCAATTTGGTTAAACCCTCAGATAAGCCTCCCATCATAGACAGCAGTTCACAGAACAAGCAGTCACTGCCACTGTGTTGCTCACAGTGTGCCCATTAATTCATGGAGTAGCTCCCTTGTGTTTTGTTTTGGGTTTTTTTTCTCATCTTGCGATAATATTGGGCAGAGGCTGTTCATTACCGTGTATTCCTACTCCTAATACATTGCTGCACACTGGTCCTTATGCACATGCATAATAAATGTAATTTATAATCTTCTTTAGCAATGAAAAGGACTCTCTACACCTTGCTGCTGTTGAGACTTCTAAGTCTCCATTTATTCCCTCCTAGGTACCATAGTTCTTGGTGTATTATATAACTTAAACATGTTGCTCATAACAAAAGCCATATGGAAAAAAGTTAAATATTAATGTTCCCAATAGTACAATTACAATATTTAACAAACTTTCACCAAATAAGCCATGTTCCAAGTCATTATAAATCCTTTGTGACTATAGCCAGTGTCTTAAAAGGTTTTTTAAAAGGATAGTGTCTTTTAAAAGGACAGAGTCTGTCTCATACATCTCAAAGAGATCACTTCATATATTTTATGTGACAAAACTAAAGAAAAATGGATTTTTTAATTACTTTTACAGTAGTAAGAAGGCTGATGGTGGGGTTTTTTACCTTTTGCACCCATCTTTTAAAAGAAAAACTATGGATATATACTTAGGTGGTAAAATATTCCTGTGAAAACAGGCAGGCCAATAAATTAAAAAACAGAGGAAGAAATAAAACTGAAAAGCATGTGAGCTAAACAAATACTGGCAGAAGAACAGAAATGTAGCAGTAAAATCAAGAAAAAAACCAAGTAGTAAACCTAAAAGTGAAACATAAAGATGAATTCAAAGGGTAAGAACAGCAGTCCTTGCAAGAAAGAGATACTCATACTTGGAAGACTAAGAAAACCAGGATTTTTCAGAAATCAAAGTGGAATAAAGGCAAAAATCCAAAAAAGCTTTTTACTGTAGTTAGGAAGGAAAATATAAACCCATGAATTTTTAAGAGATACTGAAACTGTGATGACAGCACAAACACTCCAGCCATTGTGAAATTTTTTGTCAAATAAGTCTGAAAAACAACATTTCACTGTTTTTCTACAGTACACAGTTATATATAATTCTTCAATATACAGTATCCTTTCAGTTAAAAAATCAAAGAGAAAAAAACCTCAGAAAGAGTTGTGAAAGAAATCAAAACACCAAAGATGCTGATATTTTCAGGCAGAACACTTCAGATCATTTTTTTTCAATTCAGTTTAATAAATGTTTAATTTTCTTAGCTATTTTTTTTAAAAGAACTTTTTCGATAAGAAAAAGTTAAAGTTAAAAAAAAGTTAAAAGAACGATAATTTAGAATCTACTTTCACCATTTTTGAGATCAGAAATTAGCTGAAATTGATTCTTCCCTATGAAGAGTTTCAATGACTCAGAAAATTCCACTAAGAGCTGTTAATTCCTTGTCAGCTCACCAGCAAAACTTTGACAGCAATACTCACAATTGGTATTAAACTATTGATTCCCCTGCATTGAAAAGTTGGTAATGACTACTATAATTATGAAGAAAAAATATCCTAGCATTTTTGCCCAAAGCAAATATGAAAATGGGCTTTCAGAGAATAACCTGGCTTCTGTACAAACGATCATCATATTTGTGTGTATTCAGAATATTTAATTTCTGAGAGTATAAACAATGATGCTTAGGTTGCAAGAATAGGTCAAGTTTGAATTGAAAATTACAAAGTGTATGTATAATTTTTATTATCTTTCTCATTTTAAGATAAGGTGCACTCACAACACTCAGGAACTGGAAGTATCTTAAATTTGTTCAGTTGCTATGACTGAAGGATACTTGTTGGGGATTTTAAATTTCTTTGGGTTAGCAGGAAACAGTGTACTATGCCATGGATAGAAAAAGACAAAGGAACCTCAACAGCTCAATTAGATGACCCTTCTACTCTAGATTAGTAACATAAATAGTGATGCCATAGAAGTTATGGTGAAGACCTAGTTCTGAGTGGTAATCAGTGGGAAAAAAGAAAAAGGATGTGGATTTTGGTCAAGAACCAACCATGGTAGATGTATTTCTGGAACAGGAAGCTTTAGCACTTTGTGGAAAGAAAAAAAAAGAAAAAAAAGAGACCTACAAATTAATATTAATGTAGTTTCCCTTCCATCAATAGGACTCCTTCCCTATTGGGGAATTAGGTGAAACATTCTAAATTCCAGCACAGTATACAGATCATTCCTAGGGAAAAGAAAAAACAAAGCAAACAAACCCACAACAAAACACAGGTTCACCAAAAGCACCTCTTGTCACTCAACTTCAATCCTTTTACTGATTGCCAAAGTCAAATCCCATTTGTGCATGTTCCCTTTAATAATATATACATAGTTAAACCAGAAGATACTGAAATCCAAAGACAGGTATCCATCAGCTTCAATAGCTCTGAGTAAGACCTGCACACAATGAATTCTCAGCTTGCTTTTTAACAGCATTTCCAATAGAATACAGGGTTGTTGCTTGCTTTCTCTTTGTTTTTCAGAAAAAGAAGTAATACTTTTATGAAGAGGAGATACATGAGAGAGAGAAAGAAAATCGTAACAATATATTGTCAAAGGTATTTTTGCTGTTGCTGAACGAAAAGGTCACAATTCTGGGATGTAGTAAACAGAATCTCAGGTACTAAATTATCTCTTATTTCTGATGGAAACATTTTATGCGTTTTGGCACACTATGAATATTTTTGTGTAATTTTTTTACTTTGATAATGTGTTTTAGAACCTTCTCTTACTAAATATTGTTTCAATAACATTTAGCTTCATGAAAAACATGAGAGATGAAAATGTGTACAAAACGCTAACTTATTTTATGCTTAAGAAAAGGAAAGGCCAGAAGGTCCTTTGAAAAAGCCACTAGGATTTTTTTAGATTAGAGAAAGCTTGTACAGGTTGTCCATTGTGAATCGCCTGCATTTCAAGAGTAAAATATTTATTCAGCACTTTGACACACAAAAATCTTTACGCAAATTTTCTTCTGATACCAATTCATAATCTTATAGTTCTTTGAAGCTCACTGTTGCTCTTACAAGAAAAAAAACAATCATCACTGGACAGACTACCGAAGAAGGAAAAGAACATATAGTCATAATAACTATGTGCCAATTAGATCAGAGGAAAATGCTAATTAAAGTTAAGGGTACTTAAAAACCACTTTTATTTTAAATTTTATTTTATTTTACTAAAATAAAAAAGAAGAAATTACGCATTTCTGCAATGCTGCAATTAAGCAGCATTATGGTCTGAATTTCTGGTGGGGAAGGGAGAAGGAAAGGAAAATCCCCATGATAAGGTGAAAATATTGTTTGAGTGAAGAGTTAGAACACTGACATTTCACATAGAATACTTTCATCATTTTCCTTCTTTTGTAGCAAAACGATCAGGATTTGAAATAATAAATACTTAAATATCATTTAAGATGTCAGAAATGCATATTTTGAGTTTCAGAGTGCTATAGGTTTCATTAATGGTCTTTGAGCAATAGCTATTGAGGAGACTGAGCTGTTCTCTTACTTTCTTATAAATAAGATTTTCGAAATAGAAGATTTTAACAGTTACAAGAATGACGTCAGAAAGAATAAAAATTTAAAAATTATCGAATTTGACCAAGCAAGGACCAAATTTAAATAAATCTCTAAGTACTTCAAATGTTTCTACTTATTTCACAAAAAAAGAAAAATAACTCAGTGAATAATTTCTCCAAAGCATCTCAGAGTATAATTTGAATTTTTGTTCTAGAAATACAAAAAACTCTTATTCACAGTCACCAAATGAAAGTTTATGGAAAGACAAACTAAATGTAAAAAAAACCCAACCCAACAGTGTACAAGAAGAGAGAAGAATTTTAAGCATATTTAAGAAATTAGAATGCTGCTTTCACTCCAATGGGCAGCAAAAGCGCAAATGTTGTCAGTGTGTTAGAAACCATGGAAGCACTGGAGAGCAGTCACACAGGAACTGGGGTTTGTCCCCCCAAAATATACAGTCCAGCTGAAGTCCATCTGCACCAATGCCTTCACCCTGGGCAATGAACAGGAGGAGTTGGAATCCACTGGGAAGCAGGAAAACTATGATATTGTTACCATCACAGAAAGATGGTGGGATGACTCACACAACTGGAATGCTCCAATGGATGGCTATAAACTCTCCAAGACAGACAAGGAAGCAGAGGCTGTGGAGCAGCCCTGGATGTCAGAAGCTATTTTGACTGTCTAGAGCTTGACGATGGTGATGAAAATGTCAAGATTTTATGAATGAGAATCCATATGTCCCCCCATACTCGGCACTGGTGAGGCCACAACTTGAATCTTGGCTTTGGGCTCTGACTACAAGACATTGAGGGGCTGGAACGAGTCCAGAGAAGGGCAACAGAGCTGGGTAAGTGTTTGGAGCACAAGTCTGATGAGGAGCAGCTGAGGGACCTGAGGGGGCTCAGCCTGGAGAAAAGGGGGCTCGGGGGGGCTTGTCACTCTCTACAAATGCCTGAAAGGAGGGTGTAGCCAGGTGGGGGGGCAGGCTTTTCTCCCAAGTAGCAAGTAATAGGACAGGAGAAAACGGCCTCAAGTTTCACCTGAGGAGCTTTAGATTGGATATTAGGAATTTGTTTTTTCACTGAAAAGACTGTTAAGCCCTGGCACAGACTGCCCAGAGAATGGTGTAATCATTCCTGGAGGTATTTAAAAGACATGTCGATGTGTCCCTTGGGGACATGGTTTAGTGGTGGCCTTGGCAGTGCTGGGGGAATGGTTACATGTGATGATCTTAAGGGTCTTTTCCAACCTAAATTATTCTATGATAACAAACTATGATAAGGACTAGATCATATTTTTTATCTACTTGTATATCTATAGCTCTCCAAGATATCAAAGAAATTTAAGAGAGAGAGAGAGATATGGAAGCAATGATGAACAAAGCAGAATTCCAGGGAAAATATGGGGTTTGACATGGTATAGAAATTCTTGGTGCTAGAGTTAGCAAATGATATGGCAAAAGAACCCACCGCAGCACGAGAAAGACATTCCCGATAATGGCAGCACAAACACAAACTAAAAATTGTCAGTAAATACGGACACAATTTGTTTTAGCAGTGTCCCAGCGGAGATTTTACTTCAAGCAGCAGTTTCACAAGAGCAGTTTCAGGGTTTAAAAGCCCAGAGTCAAAAGGAGAAGGAAGGATATTAACCTTTCCTCAGCAATAAAAGCTGGACTAAAAGAATGTGCAGGTGCAACTTATTTGTAGATTTAACTTTTGGTTGTTTTGGTTTTGCTTTTTTTTCTAAAAGAAAATATCGATATCTAGTGGCCAAAGCAAAAAGATGTGGGTTCTAGTACTCTATTTCAAATTATCAACATGGATGCTTTGATATTTTTCTAAGATTTCAAGTCTGAAAATCAGTTCATTCTTTTCTACCCCCAAAACAGTGCAACGAACCCTTACAGATGGTTATTTCACCCTATTCCTCAAAACCCCCAAAGCTGTTTTACAGTCTTTTTACAGGACAGTATCAAATTATAATTGACAGCAACAGAACAGAGTTACAGAACTCCTTCAGACACAGCTTGCTACTGTTAAAGTATCAAGATGATCTTGACAAAACCACACAACATATTATGTAGTTTTCATTTTAATTGTCAGCTATCCTGAAATATTGCTAATAAATAAATCTAGGTATAAATACCTGAAATTAAGACAAGGATGCTTTACGTTGTTCACAGGTTGACGTGCAATATGGATTGAATCAAAGAGAAGATTTTTTCATTGAGGACAGGATAATAGAATGTACAGCCAACAAAACCAGTCATGAATTCCAGTTCTTTACATTACAGTTTGCTGAGCTACCTAGTCTTCAACACAGTGTGTATAAAAGTCAACATCATGATGGCTGCTTGAAATTTTTAACCAATGAGTCCTTCATAGCTTATGCACAGTTTTTAGAAGTGGAAAACTATAGTACTGCAATTACTTTTATAAGGCACTGACCTGGTTTGTAACGGAGCAGAACTGATTAAAATGGATCCAGATTTCCTTTTCGAACACACAGCAAGTCACCTCAACATTTAATTGATTTAGTTAAAGGGATCCCTGAGCAAAGTCGTCATGACTGTACTATACTTTTCAAATTAGTTTTACATATCTACATTTGGGATTATAATTTCCTGCAGACTTCCTTATTTTTCATAGTGGACTTCACCTAAAAGACAATTAATTTTATACAACTAGAATGGCTAAACAGTACTTAGTTTAGAAAATAATTATAAGTATCAAAAAATGGTAATTTGAAAGAATAAAAGACACTATCTTTCAGGGTTCTTTTCCCCTATCATTCTCATTCTGTATCTGTCAGAAATTGTATTCCAGACCTAGCCTTTGGTATTTTGAGAGGAATCCCTAATAGTCTTGGACAAAGGTCAAGAAGGAAAGAAAGGTTTTGCAAGTGGCATATTCATACTGATCTCTGTCAGTCAAATTTCTATACATTTCTCTTGTCTGCTGCAGCTGAAAATGCACATATCTGCTTCACATTTAGTTTAGGTGATCACCATAAAATATGGAGAGAAAAAAACCTATAAATCTTGACAATAGAATGAAAAACTTGTTTAAAATTTCCCCCACATTAAAATCAACTCCATAATTCTAAGAACGTTAGGAAATCTTTAGTCATTCAAGGAGCTATTGTATTAACATTTCAAAAATTAATATCCTTGCCAGATTAAATAATTTATTTCAAGTACTACTTGTCACTGTACTAATTACTTCCTTTCAATCATGGAGAGTAAAAATAATACAGCTATAAATGTATCTGCATTACAAAATGCAATGAATTTAATAAAAATCATATAAACTTTAAAAGGAAGAAGAAAATGCCTGACATTCCATCTTACATTTTTTGATAACATAATTCAATTTATTATCATAAGCACAACTTGTCTTCAGTTACAGCAAGGATTTGAATACCATGTAACATCTTCAACTTAAGTATAGGACAGGGAAGAAACAGTAATTTTGCACATTCTTTCTTTCTAAGTAAGTTGCTGAAAAAGCACTGAAATCAGGAGACAAAGAAAATAGAAGTTAAAGTAGTTGAAAGCACACACTGCCCTAGCTTTGAACCTTGTTTAGAAATCTTCACAAACTCTTGTAGTCAAAGGAAAGGCATTACTGTGTATTGCATGTAACTAATTTTTTAAATTTCTCCATTATCAATTTCAATAATTTGAAAACAAAAATATAGTTTTTCAAAGAGGTTTCAAGAAATACAGACTAGTACATTAATTCATAATAGAATTATCTTTTCTGTTAAAAACTAAAAACCACCCATCCCACCAGCACATCCTTGGAAAGCAACTGATTCCTCTTTGTCTTCAAATTAGGATACACAGATCACCCTGAAATCTTATTCTATATCAGCCTAATTATGTGTTCATGGATATAGCATCCTACAAGAGATTGCCTTCAAAAAGGTGTAGGAGGAGACCAGTAAAAAATGGCAATTGAAAGCAACCTGTGGCTCATTAAAACACCCATTTTCAGCTTCTCACAGGACTGAGGTGACCTAATTTTCTGTTGAAACTGCTGCCAGTTCAAGACTCTTCTCATGTACTTATGAAAAGCAGAAATCAGTACTGTGGTTTATAAGCTATAACATTATTGATGGCTGCCGGGGGGTTTCTCCTGGGCAGATTCCTTTCGCGGTTTATCCCAAAACCTCCTTTGAGAAGAAGCAGTTCTGGGGGTGAATTCACCCAACCAGCGAAGGATATCGCTTGTGCAGTTGCTAGCACGGAGATATACTCACACCCGGAATGCCCAGCCACAAGTCCAGAAACAAAGAGGTAGGAAGGCTCTCACGCACTGCATTCCATAGTCCAAGGAGTTTATTTATCCAGCTACGAAGGGGACAGGAGGCGAAAGAGAGCGAGCACCAGGAAGGTACTCGGTTTTTAAACCCGCGCGCTCAGGGGACCAGCAACCAATCACCACAGGGCTTAGGGGAGGGAAGAAGGCGGGGAGAAACTTTACAGCCAATTACTAAAGAGGGAGGGTGGAGAGAACTGTGGACCAATGAGATACTTTTTCTCATAGTATTTCAGACACTATACAGGAGAGTTATCATTTTGTAATATCTATGTAAGATTATTCCACCAGTATATTTTCCCATTATCAGGGTCTTTCAATTCTTCAACCCTTCCAGCTTTTATTTCAGGGGACACGACACCTTATATCATAGGCTAAGAAATATTAAAATAAAAATTTTTATTTGAGTACTGGACAGATTTCTAATACTTCCCCCAGCAAAGAAGCATTAACATTTCTGCTGTGCTTTGATTAACAATTTAACTTTACTAACTGTGATTAAACTACATTTTCTGCTTTGTAATGGGTGTCTGCTGGTCACTTAACCAAATATTTTCAAATTGCTTTGTGATCTTTATATGAGAAGTGCAATTTTTGAGTAATTCAGTAAAGTGATAACGTTAGATTTATCTCTCTTCTCACCTCCAGCCAAAAAAATTTGAAAATGCATTTTTGTTTGCCTTTCATCATGGTTTCCAGAGGTAAAATTTTTGGTATTGTATTAGGTGAGCATACAGCAACTGCACAACAGAACAAAAAAGCAATGCATCTTTTCAGTTGCTGTCTATTAAAATAGGGTTTATTTAGTCCCATATACAGACCTGTATCTACACGGTATTTTTCCCTCAGTATTCACTACAAGTCTATCTGTAGAGTTTTCTTCCATGTTCATTTAATTTATTTTGTATGTAACGAATGAATGGAAAAGGTAGAATTGTAAGCTTTCTACACTCTAGAGTTAGCAAACATGATCGGTCTATCCTTAAAATTTTGGCTTTCAACTAGTGTTTAAACTCTGAATTTATCTTAGGAAAGACAAATGTGCAACGTGTTAAATAGTAAATAGCAGTTTTAATTCCTCAGAATTAAGCTTTGTTCCAAATTTTAGCCTAATTTCACTCTATTTACCACTGTGGACGGATTATTTTCCAGTTTTATTTGCAAACATAAAAATTCTTCAAGTTAGGCACATATACAGAAGCAAAGTTAAAATCAGTCCTAAAAAGCCAAGAATTTTTACCGAGGAATTTATGGAGAAAAGAAAACAGTAACAATTTTGTAGCTTCATTTCAAAATAACAAATGCAGAAGATTGATAAAACAGTTCTTTCCCATTTTATCTGCACATGAATTAGTCTATGAATCCAAAGAAGCCAAGTAATATAAACAGAAACTATAAAAAACAAACAAGCACAAGAAATGTACAATCAATGAAGTAAACTGCTATAAAACCAAAGGCCTTATAACTAAGAAAAAGAACATTTTTATTCTCCAAAGTATTCAGAGCTGATCACCTGCAAGAATAGTGTGTCTCATCTTGTACTTGACCTTGTGTATCTTTAGGCCTACGGCAATATCAAATGTTTAGATTTTTGCTTTAGAATGCTTTAGAATTTTATTCCAAAGATGTTTAATTGTATTTTAAAATGCTTTGTTTTATCAGGTTGCATATTATCTCCTTTCCTGACTTCTTTGACAAGCACCTCTATAACTAAGAATGCTGACATTTGCAGGATAAGTATCAATCAGAAAACTCTGGGCAACTTGTATCTCACAGAAATTTTGTATTAGGATACATAGGCTTAAGGGAAAAAGGTTTTGCTGTGCAGTCTTGGTATGAAGAGTCATTTCACACCTATGAACATCTAAAAGGTAACAGCAGAGGAAGATATTGGACCATTTAAAGAACACAGAGGCCAATCTCTCTGCTCACTGCCTTTGTCAGGCTGCTGCCACAGCCCTGACAACCCCACCAGGCTTCAGAAAAGGCTTGTTCAGGCAATTGGCAGTAAGATGTGGAGTTTCTCACTTCAGCTCGTTGCTTCCCAAGACATTCACATTATTGCTACATAAAATTCATGTCCCAAAAAACATAAGGACTTTTCTGATAGCTCACACGAACAGGCTTGATAGACTGTCTCCTGCTCCATGTTAGCCACAGCTTATACCTGGTATTTCTGTGAGCAGCAGAGGAAGGAAAAACTAAATGCTACAGCAGGATTTCTTTTATGCAGTTGGAGCAGACTGAAAGACTCTTGTACCACCACTTTCTGTGCTACTGCTTTCCCAGGAAAATGTGTGTAGATTGCAGAACCATTTCCTCAAACACTGCACATAATCAAAATTGTTTGGAGAAATAGGCAGAGAAGGAAAGGAAACAGACTTATAAAACAAAAAGAAGAAAAAAGACATAACTTCTAAGTGCCTTTTTTCCCTCCTCAACTCCTTTCACTTGTTTTCATTATTATGTTGTTTAATTAAATTTTTTGTTTGTTCTCTGCACAACCATTTTGTTCCTAGGAATTTTTTTAGTATAAAGCTTTACTTTGGACAAGAGACTAATGGGGCTGGCAGCAATATTGTAATTCTGTGTGAAAATAAGAGAAGACATTGCTTCCACCATTGAGCAGACCAAATTTAAATACTTCTTTACACAGTCACTTCCATTACAGGTTGGAGAAATTTGATTCTCTATGACCATATGAACAAATCTCATCTCCTTGGATATGGAGAAATTCAGTACTCCCCAAAGAGCAGCTGTCAGGTTCATCCCTCCCCTGCTGAATTAAAGTGCTCAGAGAACAAGAACAAAGTGTTATTACAGGGAAGAAAGAGCTTTAGGACAAGGTTTAGGTAGGAAGGAGGAGGAAAGGGAGAACCCGTCCCTGTAATATTTTTTTGGGCAGAAATAGATAAAACCCCTCAGGATATAGAAATATGTCAATCATGTAGGCCCAGACTTGACAAACATCGCCATCCAAAAAGGCCAATAAAACAAGTAATTAGCTTGAATTCAGCCAGAACTCAGTTAGAGCCTTTAAAATAAAAGATATACTTAATTCTCTTATTCCATTAATAAACTGTGATTGTATTTTTTTAATTTTCCTGCTCTATAAGAGGTGACACGACAGAACCATGGACAGCTCCTGATGTGAGATTATCACTGCTGATTCATGTGAGTTACTACAAAGCTATTTTATTGATTGTAATATCCTAATACATTCCAAAAAGCAGTAGTATTAGGTTTAATTTTTTATCATTTTACCATTTTCAACCTAAGATGTTGTTTCATACATTTAATCTTTAAACACCACACAAAAATCAATCATCTACGTAGTATGTTAAAGGTTATATGCTGTTCTTTGGGTCAGTACAATTCTGACAACAATTAAGTAACCATAATGTCGACTTTTTCATTGCCTGTTATTTTTACTAAGTAGCATATTCAGAGGGCATTTATTACATTTAAATTCATTGGCTCAAAATACCCTCTGGAGACTGATCTTTAAAATAATGTATTTCCCATGCACAATTGTAAAGAAACACTGCCCTCTTCTGTCAAACCAGGATGAATTTCCATAGAGACTTGCTTTAATTCAGAAAACCAAACTGGATTAGAAGAGATTAAAAATGCTATTTTATATAAAAATAAGATGATGAGCTGTGTTCAAACATCATGTTTGAAAATATTCATTTCCTTTTTTTTTGTTCTTTCTACTCAATCAGTAAAATTTATTTTTTGCCCAGTTCAAAGAGACATTTCAGAACACCTGAAAAATGGGGACGTATCGCAATGGTTTTGTTTCATAAACAAGCACATCAAATTCTTCAGTTACTTTCTTGTGTGAGTAGATTTCCTTATGTCAGAAATTTTACAAATCCAAGTTCTAATTTTTCCTTCTTAAGAGATTTATGTACTGTTATGTCTGATTATTATTGACATGTTATTTTGGCACTTTTATCCATTTACCTACACTTTCTAATATTTTGTTTCTTCAGAGCAGAAGAAGACTACTTAATATCTTGTGGAAACCTAATAGCTTTACCAACACTCAAAAATAGAGCAATATCAATTTTTAAATAAAAAGCAATATTTTATTTTCAAAACAGTATCCATTACCCAACCTGCCTTGAATATTCACTGTTTAAAGTGAGCTTCTGATATCAAAATAGAAAATCTACCTCAGTGGGTCTATTAGCTCGTTTCAGTAACATAGTTATCATCAAAGTGATCAACAACTGGTAAAAACATCCTTGCTTCTCTGGCCAAAGGAAATAAATTTTAAAAAATTAGCTTTACACATAAAAGTCTGTACCTAAGATATGTTTTAAAAAATATGCAAAAGACAAGACAATGAGGAAAAAAACCAATGAGGTTTCACAAGTATTTATAAACTAAAATCTAAACCATTTTAAGGTATTTTGACATATAACTTTTTCTCTAAAGTAATTTCTCCACATTTTTGAATTGAGATATTTTTGGTGGTATTTGTATCGCATTCCTTCAAAGACTTTAAATTTAACTCCACTTAGTGAAACCTTTGAGACATACCTCTTTGGTTTAAGATATTCTAACAAAGCATCTCATTTCCTCCAAAAGAGTTATTTTCCATGAACCTGACTTTTCTGCAGATGTGCACAAATATCACCAACTTCAGGATCAAATTTTTAAAATTTAAGTGGAAGATTGTGAAAAACACCAAGTTCTGTGCCAAAATATTTAAAAATTATATAAAGACATCATAATTAAAATTTCACAATAAAACCCCCACATTACATCATCTTTTCAGTAATGGTCAATATTTATGCTGTAGTTATGAATGTGAACTCTTTTTTAAACAGAGATAAGCAAATGAGATTAACTGGATGTTCATTTAAGTACATAGTTTAAACTGGTCTAGTATGAACCCAGAGAAAACCCATTTCAAATGTGGCTTTTAGTCTTGTGTTTACTTCCAAAAGTTTTTAGGTAAGTCATTTCTACCTACCTAAAGTAGAGGAAAAAAGGTGACAGGATTTTCCTCCTACATTTTTGTTGCCATATAACAGTAAAAAGCTCTGTCTTTTGGTTGCTACAAGCCCCCTGCAAATCGTAGATTACAGACTCTCAGAGAACTCTATAGAGAATAAATATAGGACAAAGGATGTCTTATTTTTCTGGTCTTTCTCTTGCTGTTCTCAGCAGGTAGTGGGACTGTATTTTGCCTCTTGTAGTTTCACACTGGCATTCAATGCTGGATCTAAACACTCCTTCCCTCCCACTGCATTGTAGGGTTATAATATTACAGAGCATCATAAGCCTTTGGAAAATAATGCTGAAAGTAATTGCATGTAGTGTTTCAAGGTTTCTGAGGTAGAAAACCATGAGTATTCCAATCAATATTCCTGGGGAACAAGTGCCATCTTTCACATAGTGCATGTCAGCATTTTTAAGCTTAAAAAAATTCTGGAATGGTAATTTTATGAAAAGCTATTCTTACCAACATACCCCTTGAAGAATATATTTGGACCCAGAAGAAACAGGGGAGAAAAACAAAAAAATAAAGACTGGGAAGTCATATTAGAGAAAGGACAAATATACATATTTTGACAATGCAAATTTTTTTTGACAAACTTTTATGGATAAGGAATGTGGAATTGTAACACACATTAATAATAAGTAATAAAAGAAGTGGATTTGAAACTACCAGAAGAAATACGTATATAGTCAGAGAAATATGGCAAACTAATATTGAAAGAGTGAGAGGAGACAGCTGCATGTAAATTCAGAAAGCCTTAGACTCCAGAATGAAAAATTATTTAGATATTTGAGGGGCTAGAGAGCTATAACACTGTCAATAGATGGTTTGGGGTTGTTTTTTTTTAAAAAAAACAAAACAAAACAAAACAACCTGAGTTAGGTTTCCAGGTTAAAAAAGCAAGCAAACCAGGATGTGTCCAACTCTTATTATTTAACCAAATCCTATCCATTGTAGAAAAGGCCAACAGGGCAAAAAAAGTGCATGAAAGTTAAGCAACAATAAAAAAACCCCAAAACAGAACAAGAGATCATGCCCTTGTCAGATTTAATATAATGCCTGCCATGACTTTAAGTAAAGTTGCTCTCCAGTGTGATAAGATTTGAGACATGATTGAAGTTTCAGTTGTTTCTCTGCTCTTAAATGTCAGACTGAGGGAACTGAGGCCCATTTCTGACAAATAGGCAAACTGGAAGGTAGACAATTAGGCAGCCAATGTAACAACGAAGAGTTTATTGTTGCAGTCCTTTCTCATCAACAACAAGCCTTTACATAGCATGGCTTTCAGCACAATGGCAGCACACAAATGTAAAGTCGCTATTTTTAATAAGTCTCATTAAATTACTGCATCACAAAGATCAACCTTTTGGTGCTTATTAAATATTGATTTTCAAAATTAATTGAACTATTCATGTAAGTTTCCTTAACAACGTGAAGATATTGATACTGGTAATCTTTTATAATTATGGATGATCTTCAATGACACCATTTTTTTCTAGATTGCCACAGGACTGCATATTTTTTCCCTCTGTTAGAATTTCTAATCCAGAACCACATTTTGGCAAATGCATACAGCCTTTTGCTCAGGAAAGCTCCTAACTGTTGAGGGTAACTAGAATACAAACCGCGAGGCATTTCTTGGTCAATAACATGTTGAAAAATTTAGGAAAATACTTCTTGGTCTGAAGGATGCACATAGACTTTAATAAGTTTAAAATATCCATTTATCTTTATTTGATCAGTGTGTGTTTCTGTTGCTGAAATGGTTAAAGAGGTTTCATCTATTTAATTTTCCATTTATGGCTCTTCAAAGTTATTGATTATCAATATTTTCTCCAAAAAAAATCAGGTAATGGAAAGGCTCTGTATAAAATACATCAAATGTGATCAAAGTATTCATCATTAAATAACTTGCATATCCCATTCAGACTAATTATACAGTGTTGGACACATAATAATGAATCTTTTTAAAAAACTGTTTTTATTTCAGAGTGTTTCCTTGATTTTGCTATTGTACTTCTCTCTCTTCCCCTCACTGTGTCTTTCAAAGTGAATTTTGTGCCAATGGCATAGCTGAAGAGAACACAACATGTATCTTCCTTGATTATGTGTTCAGACAAAATAAAAACAATTCTTCTTGTTTTCATCACAGTTTGCCACAGTGTGCCATTTGTGTGGCACACAATCCTTACCCTCAGGGAAAGGTGATGAAAAAGTTAATGAGAATAATTGCAAAAACTAACCATTGCATGCACTACGAATACACATGCAAAATAGCTGAGTTTTTTCCTCAAGATAAAAGCAATTATCACTCATAATCAATAGCTAAAATTTTCAACTTACAAATCTAAACTTCAACCTCCCATTGAGATGGAAAGGTAGGAGGAAAGTATGTTTCTGATTAGACTGCTTTAAATAAGTTGTTGCAATTTTCTTAATCTATTCTTCATAGATTAAAATTATTTTCATGGTTTATAGAAGCGGAGACAATCTAAATATGATGTGTTACAATACACATAGTTAATAATTAAGAAATTGTTCGTGCAACATTTGGTTGCTTGCAATGTGTTCTTGTAATAGGTCCACAAAGAGAAAAAAACACCAAAACAGCCTCCCAGAGACAAAATGTAGGGTTTGGGATCTGCTTTGGTTGTTTCTCAAATACCTTAAAATAATATATGTCCAGTGCTCCATGAGATTAGATTATTGCCTACGTTGAGGCTTGCTAGAGTAATCTTAATTTGAAATGTTCCTGACCAAGAGCTTAACTGAACGGTCACAGCCAAACTCAACAGTCATTGAATAATTTCTATGGAAAATCTTTATAACTTCCTGTCTGTCCCTGTCTTTGATGATTAGGTCTTTCCTCCTCAGAAAAGTTGCACAGCTCCTCACAGGATACTGGAGCACAGCAGCAGGGCACGATGTTCTTGAGGCTCCCATCCGGAAGAAAGCATTTCCTGGTGACCCTCAAGCAGCAAGAAAAGTTTCTGGACTAAAATTTCATAAGTAAATATGCACCTGGGGAATAGGTAGAGCCTCTCTGCTCTTCTTGTGCTGTAAAGGGTTGGCTAAAAATATTTCTACTGTATTCAAAGCATTTTCTTGTCAAAGATGATGAGTGATGCTAAAAAGAAAAAAGTGATATGTGCTTTAGGTATGACTGTGTCCTCCAGTTTCTTTGTCAAGGGGGTTTTACTCTCACCAAGATGACTTTTAGACTGTGACAATTAGATTTTACAGCAATTTGTATGCATAAAGTGAAAATATTACTTCAAATTAACTTCGAGAGGCACCATGGTGCAATCAACAGGGTGCTAGATTGGTACACAGGGACCAGTTCAGTTCTGGTTTTGCTATTGGCCTGATGGGTAACCTTGAGCAAGACACTTCACATCTGTGTGTTCCTATTAGTCTTTTAATCTGTTTAAACTGTAAGGACTTGGGGAGGGCATCGTCTCTTGTTTTGTGTTCGTATGGTATTTAGCACAGTAGGACCTGCTGTAATCTGCTGCTGCTGTAATTCATAAAACTAAACAGCTAATACAAAAAGCAAATAGGTCTAAGAGACCATACAGAGTTTCACAATTACTAAGGACAGAACCAGACCCAAAGGATTATCAGGCTTTATTATGCCATGAGATTCAAACCAGACATTTTGTAGGCAATGTTAAACCCATCTTCAAATTAATTTACAAATATGCAGTCTTCCAATGACCATATTATTACGAAAATAAAAAATTAAATCATAGAAAGCAGTGTGTTGTCTGCCTGCTCCCCTTTTGTGTTCTAATCTAACAAACCAAGAGATTCACTCAGAAATTCCTCCTAGCTCAGCCATCAACCTTGAAAAATCAAAGTGGAACCGGAAGATCAATTTAGATTCCTTGTGTTTAAAAGAAGATCAATACAGTTAACGACTGCATTTTCAGAACAATCGCATGCAGTCTACTGCTGCTAATCATGCAGGAGCTAGAAAATAAATTGGGGATCCTACCATAACAACCCTGCTGCTGATAGAGAGGACCCAATTATTCCTTTGCATGCACACACTGCATCTCTGCAAGGGTATCCAAGGAAAGCTGTTGGCCCACATGACAGAAATATATTGACAGTGACAGGCTGCCAATTTTTATATATAGGCAAGTCACTTTTCTCACATATCCACAGATAAAATTAGCATGCACAACACCATATAGCACAGGATGAATGTCAATGATTGCAGAAAAGTCCCTCAGGTTAGGATTGCTTCAAGCAGAAAACACGTAAATCATTCTCAACATACTTTCAAGTCTGACTGCCTAATTGCAAGTATGAAGCCACACTATGAAACAGGGCAGCCAAGAAAATCTGTGAAACTACATAAATGTGTTTATTAACAACAGATTTTCTATTTTTGATATTATTTCATCAGGGTACTGAAATGCTGCCAATTTGTTCAATGCTGCAGTCTTCTCTGAAATATCTGTTCTTGCCCAAGACAACTGGTATTTACACTCAATTTGTAACAAAATCAAAGATGAGCTTGTCTGAATAAACTGAATGGCCGTGCTAAATGAAAAAATACTTACTGAAAAATAAAAGCACAGAAAGAATAAAAATGAACACATTCCAGGACTACAAAATCCATTTCTGGCAATCTCAGTTTTAAATTATCACAAAACATATGTTACATATATATTCTTTCTGAACAAATGCCATAAATCCACAAATTAAAGAGGTTGGACCATGACACTGTTTATTATAAATAAAAACCTTTATTTTTTTAATGCAGAGGAAGTTGGATGTCTATTTAATGATAAAGAATATGTTTTTCATATTCTTCTGAATCTCTTCTTGGGAATAGAGTTTTTTAAATTTTCTAGGGACAGTCATATGAAAATAGTACTCAAATAGGAAGCATCTACATACTACAGCAGCATCTACCAGCTCAGTTTTGCTTTGCGCTAGTCTGATGTACTGACTCCTTACTTGGGTGAACCAAGTTTTTTGAAAATGGGAGAGGCAAAGAATTAAAATTGATCAACAAAATTACACAGAGAAACACTTTAACATACAAACAGTAAGTATGAAGGCAAGATACTATTCTTCTGAGAATCTGTAGGACTGTCCTATTTTCCCTGATTCTGTCAGAATTTGTTCCTTACTTCACGTAAGAGTTTGAACTTAGCTTTCCTAAAATTTAAATATTTCATTTTATGTTCAGAGGTCATTTTGATTTTTGTGATGGATGAGTAAATCTCAATAGACGTCTACTTTGTTTCACGAGGCAATTTTTTTTCCATATTTGAGTATTTTATTTGAATTTTTATTAATTTCTGTGGTTTGACCATACTCTTTTCCAAATGCCACTGTGCAAATAACCCTAAAGGTACACAAAAATGAAACCAGATTTTATAAATATCTATGTCCATTATTATTCGCCACTTTATTACTCACCTTTTAAAGCCTATTAGGTGGCTCAGCATAAAATATAAAGTTATGTCACATTTTCTCTCTAGTGGGACACAGAATACACATAGAATGGTTGAGGTTGGAAGGGATGTCAGGATCATGTGGTAAAGCACCCTGGTCAAGCAGGGCCACCCAGGTTCCCAAGACACCATTCAGATAACTTTTGAGTATCTCCAATGATCAAGACTCCATAACCTCTCTGGGCAACCTGTGTCAGCACTCAGTCACCCTCACCATAAAAAAGGTGTTTCCTGATGTTGAGAGGGAACCTCCTGCTTCCATTTGTGCCAATTGCCTCTTGTCCTGTCACTGGTCACCACTGAAAAGAGCCTGGGTCCATCCTCTTTGCACCCTCCCTTCAGATATTTATATACATTGATACGAGATCCCCAGCATTCTCTTCTCTAGGCTAAGCAGATCCAGGTCTCTCAGCCTTTCCTCACAGGAGAGATGTTCCACTCCCTTAATCATATCAGTGGCCCTGCCTTGGACTGTTCGCAGTATGTCCATGTCTGCCTTGTACTGGGGAGTCCAGAACTGGGCACGGTGCTCCAGTTGTGGACTCACCAGGGCTGAGCAGAGGGGAAGGATCACCTCCCTGACCTGCTGGCAGCACTACTCCTCGTGCAGCCCAGGACACCACTTTTCTGTGCCTTTTCTGCACATTATGGCTCATTTTCACCAGGAATTCCATCTCCTTTTCTGTAAAACCACTTTTCAGCCAGTTGGCCCCAGCATACACTGGTACACAGAGCAGTTCTTTGTTGCAGAGGAAACTAAGCACATTAAGACTTTTGTCATACATGGAATAAGTGCTCTGAATTTCTAAAATATCTGATCTTAAACTAGGCAAGTTCTCTCTTTGAAATGCAGTAAAATTACAGAATCACAGAATATGCTGAGTTTGAAGGGACCCTCGAGGATCATCAAGTCCAACTCCTGGATCTGCACAGCACAGGAGACCCCAAGAATCCCCTCATGTGCCTGACAGCGTTGTCCAAACCCTTCTTGAACTCCGTCAGGCTGGCGCTGTGACCACTGCCCTGGGGAGCCTGTCCAAGGGCCCAACCACCCTCTGGGTGAGAAACCTTTTTCTAATATCTAACCTAAACATCAAATTTTCATGAATAGTATAAAAAACTTTGCTGGTATCCACCTGGTGACATAGATGAGCAAACTTTGACATCCAGAAGTAGAAAACCTCATAATAATCAAACCTCTATGAAGTTCAAAGTGTAATTTTCTCCAGAAAAGAAAAATTGCTGCAGCTTCACAGTGTTGGATACTTTGGGGGTTGACATCTAGTAGAGTTTTAAAATCCTTTTAGGGTTTTTAAAATGAATACCTACTATTCCATTATTGCCAATAGACAACAGATTCTAAGTGTTATTTTTACATAGCTTTAATTGTTTGAAATGGTAAGTTTTTTTATTTCTTTCCTCTGGAGTTTCACATTTATTCACAGACAGCTTCCTTCAGCATCCTCCTCACCATGACAGCAATACACTGTCACTTAAGGAAAACAAGATTTGTCTTTCAGCAAAACAAATTATTTGTTACTGGTAGAGACTCTTCCCCAAAGGAACAAAAATGAAGTACAGTTTCTACTTGCTTACATGACTACTTTTGTGATTTTATCCACTCTCGAATGGTAACTGTTCCAAGGAATAAATGCTATTCCGCTAAACTTTCTCAGACAATCTCCTTTCTCACTGTAGGTATCTCATAAGTTAAGATTGGGGTATTTTTTATAAGTTTTATTTTAAATAGTTTTGGACCCAAACACTCTGCTTCATGTAAGTTCTATATGTATAAACAATGTATATTTACCAAAAAACCTTATAGGAAGAGTTTTAAAATATATTTTTCAACAAGGAAACAGCAAGATCACTTCCATGTAGAAGCACTACAACAGACCCTATATTTCTGTGCTCTAATTTCATTAAAGATAAGTACACTAAGGTCTGGCAGAAAATCCTTTTGGATGAAATTCTGATCTTATTAGAGTTAACGAAGTTTTTTCTCTGTGAAACTCAGATTTCATACTTTGACTGCATGCACTTTATTTATTACAGTAGATTTATGCATACACAAAATACTTTGAAGATCAGGCCATTAAGCAAGGATATACCATAACCTATTCAATTATTCAAGCTAGAAATTTATTCTGGTGTAATATTCTCAACTTGTCTCTATTTTACATCACGTAATTCAACTTGTGCAGGACCAGTATGAAATTGAAAGGGAACAAACTCTCTGGTTAAATTTCAGTGATTCCAGATGTTCTAAGAACAGGGAGCACAAACAGTTTGAAGTATTAGAAGTGTTATTATCACGTAGCATTTGAGTAAAACACTAAGAAAAATCCAACAAAAAAGCATATTCATGGTAAAAAAATAATTGATTATTTGTAATAAATTTTATATTTCTAAACTCAGGCTGGTATTTGAATTGAAAGCATTACAATAGCACTATAAGTACTATACTTCCTGTTAGGTAAATAATGAGCTCATCTTCAAATACATACATTAAAAAAAAAAAAGAATTAAAAAGAAAGTGCTAATGTTTATGATAGTAAAACAATTTTGCAAACCCAAAAAGATTCCAAAAAGGCATGGGTAAACTTCAGACCAACATCTGAGCAGTTGGGTGCCTAAGCACTCTGAAGTATTTGACCTTTTGCCTGTCATTAGTTCATTCCGTCTTCCCCTACTGTGGGAAACAGCAAGATGCTTATAAAAATTTCCATCAGCAGCACTGAAGTCATTCTCTGTCCCCCCCACACCCCCATGATTTCTCTAATGTAATAGCCATGGAAAGTTCCATAAGGTCATTAAACCCCTGTAGTTTCTAGCATCCCTCAAATGCCAGAGAAACCAAGATTTTATGGACCAGTAAAATAGTTACCCATTATCCTCAACTTCTCTTCTACTCATGTCTTGCTTTTGACATTGCTAGGATGATGGAAAATATTTTTCTTGCCCAAAATCACCTTTTTGTACCTGTCACTGAGAGTTTTATTAAGCCATCCATTGCCATCAGCTCATGGAAAGGAAAGAGAACTGACTCAGATAATGTGATTTGGGTCATGAAACTTCTGCAAAACGGTCACATTATTCCCACTTCATGTTCAGAATTACAGCTGCTTAATTTTCTAACAAGAAATGGCAGGGAGTCTTATTTGGTTGTTTTTACTACTATTGCCTATTCTGTGGAGACTATATAAACTTCAAACTGAACAACTATGCAATAAAATAGCAAGTCCAGTTCTTTTTATAGGCAGACCTGTGTAGGAGAACTTTGCTTAGATTAAACTAGTTGGAGCATAATCCCAGTTGTATAGGAACAACATTTAACAGCTAAAACTGTACAACTTTTTCCCATCACCTCTGTATGAGCATTACTCTTTTTATGTGGAGAACATTGTAGAGTTAAGGTGAAATATTTTGCAAGACATTTTGACCTGGAAATTCTCTAGTAATAACAGAATCCCTTAGCCATATCACATTTGCTTCTTTTAAGTGAGATTGAGAAAATCTAGAAACCGTAAGATGGAGCTCTATAAGAACTCTCAGAAATATATATTCATATTGATTAAAAATATATAAATTTTACATATATATGTGTGTGTGTGTGTATGCAGATGCTAAAATTTTCCTTTTCATTGGTCTTGAAAATGCGTAAGTGCGGTGGGAAATTGCTTTTAAAAGGGCTATTAACATAAGACTATCAGACAAATTTAGACCCTGACACAACAGGAACCTCCAAAACCGTTTTGCTCAGCATTGTAGTGCTGAACATTATTTATAAGAATACACACAGAGAAAACATCAGAACTGTCAAATATAGACTATCATTCTTCCTTTTAAAAGTGGACTTGTTCTGCAAAAGTTGAATGTAAATCTTCTAATAAATTTCAAAATATTAGGCATATTAATACCTGAAAAAGCAAGGATGTCACTTCATTCTTGTAAATGTTTTTGTAGGTGGGAAGATGAGACAGGCCTTGTAAAACTGTACTTTGTCAGTTATCCTTCTGATAACATTATTACAGAAAGAATGTAGGTTTTCTTTAGTAAAAGCCAACAGCCATAAATTATAACTCTTTTATTACTAAAAACTCAAGCAGTTGTCTTATTTCAAGAAAGAACAAAAATTTAAGACTAGGTAAAGACATTTTAAAAGATAATAATTAAAAATGAGGAAAAAATATAATGTGTTACTGCTGAAACCTTTTACTGGACACTTTTTTCCTCTTTTTTACAGGACCCTCACCCTTGCCTCATCTTTCAGAAAATCAAAGAGGCAACATGCACACACACATCTAAGAATGGTTATACAAACAAGATAAGGTTATGCAAGTATCTTTAACATGGTAGAAAAATTGAGATAAAACTTCGTCTTCTCATTCCTTCATTATGTCAAATCAGCATCCAATTCCCTTTGACCAGGTTCTTTGAGATAGTCCATGCATGGAGGGTGTAGCATTTAAAATCAAATTTATTTATTTGAAGATATTTGATGTTCCATGAGATTTCTGATTTAGCAGAGATATTTAAAAAATACTGAAAACACAATACAAATGTAAGTTACACAGAGCAAAATATAGCAGTTCCAGTCAACAATTCAATCACAATATCAAGGTGATTCCCAATAATATGCTCATTGTCATGACACTGGGTGTTTCCAATCTCCAGGAAGGAATAAGAGGGTTGAAGCCAGCTCACATCTGTTACACTCTTCAAAATTATTTTGCTAGTTGTCTAGTTTTTACCCTCATGTTGGGCTGAGCCATGTATTCACTCTTATCCCATGCTGGTCTGGCTAACTTAGGGAGACATTCACAGTCTTTAATGAACTCGGGGAGAAACATGTACACCAGCGGTTGATGGACTCAGCTGTTGATAAGTGTTAAACAAAGGCTGCTTTCATACCAAAAGGGGACCGGAGGAAATCAGTTTCTTTGCAACAGCTGTGCTCAGTCACACTCTGCATTATTCTCTGAGTTTTATGGGCACAGTTGTGGTGGGTGAATCCCCAGAGGTTGCTATGGCTAGCATAGCTGACCCCACCTCTGATGTGGATTCCTTCGAGGAGGAGGAGGAGGAGTCAGAGGATGGAACCAGCATTTAGGACCTGCCCCTCCTTCTGGGAGTAGGCTGTCACTTAGGTCTTATACTCTCCCTGTTTTCTAGAAGATTCTGTTCTATTCTAGATGTTATTGGTTTGTGATCTTTGTACCCTCCCCTCGAATGTTTTGATTGGTTCCTGAACCCTTGAACCCTCCCACAACCTATCTCCCTATTGGTCATGTACCCAAACCCCTCCTCTTTTTCCTTCCCCTTAAAAGCTGATGCACACTGAGCTCCGGCAGTATTTCTCCTGCGCAACTCTCCCTCCTGGAACCCCTGTCCTTCCCCCTCATTAAAGGAGACTACGAGGAGACCCCCTCCCGAAACCCTTTGCCTTCTGTATGCCTTATTACCAACTCACCTCGCTTGTTGCTCTCCCTGAGCCGACCTATCTGAGCGTGATCCACCTGTGTCACGCCTTGGAGTGGCACCACCGAGTCGTGGACCCTCAGGTATCAAGTGCCGACACTGGGGCTGAGTGCAGCCTGAATAGTGCCAGGCAACACACAGTGTCTGTGCTCACCTCCTCTGAGCCTTCTTCCATCCTTAGGGTGGATTCAGTGACTCGCATTCCACCCCTCAGAGTTTAATCAGTCACACACCATTGTTTGCACGAGCTCAGGATGCACCTGCTTTGCAAAAAAATTCTGGTTATTAGGATACGCTGCAATATTTTCCTATATATTATATAACAGTTACTATTTGTGCTGGTTTACATTAGTAGGCTTTTACAGAATGTCAATACAGTTTCATGACTTTCATAATGAAAACATGCTTAAGCTGTTTTGGAGTAAAAGAGCACTGCTATCTAAATTCAGCGTGGTTTTCACTCATCCCATTAGAAACTTCACACACTTTCCTATATTGCACACATTTCTGCATATCTTTGGAAGAAGGTGTATTATTTGAAATGGTTTTTTTTCCTTAACAATGAAATACATCCTGATAGTGACTAGGAGATTGACTTGAAATAAAATATATAATTATCATAATATCTTGGGACTTTCAATTATGCTTTTGAAAAAAAAAAAGAATTCTCTCTTTCTCTGTGCCTCTTCTTGTTGCATTTCAAGTCATGATTACTGACAAAAATCCATAAAGAACATTGATATAATGAGGTTGCAAATCACATTAGTAACATTCCGGTTATTAGTTGCATTTTAGTTTCAGCCTGTGAAGAAAACCTGCAAAACATCATTTTACATATGCAGAGTCCTCCTAATAGCTCATGTACAGAGATTTTCTTGCCTCAGAACGTGATAAAAAGCCCCATCACAAGCTGCATGAAGCTGTTTAGACTAGTAATGGGAAACACTGCTCACAAGCCTACATCTGAAAGCCTGATTTCCCTCCAGAGTTTATGAAGGACTGTAGAAGCATAAGTCTGTATATTAAAAGAAGGAGTAGCTACACAGAGAAAAGATAAGAGTCTCAATACTAATTTCTTAAAATAAGTTGGGTTTTGCTATGGATACATGTTACAAATACATCCTCTTTCACAGTGGACTAACAGGTTTTTCTATGGTTTCTCTTCTCATAGACAAGCTTCATATCCCCCTTTATTTTTCCTGCATTTAGTTTCTGTCACTATTACATGTTCTGACAAAAACACATTAAAACATAATATTAAACAGCTTATTATTAAGCAGCTCTGTGGAGAAGGACTTGGGAGTCCTGGTGGACAACAAGCTGTCCCTGAGCCAGAGTGCCCTTGTGGACAAGGAAGCCAATGGAATCCTGGGGTACATTAGGAAGAGCATTGCCAGCAGGTGGAGGGAGGTGATCCTGCTCCTCTGTCTAGCCCTGGTGAGGCACATCTGGAGTGCTGCGTCCAGTTCTGGGCCCCTCAGGACGAGAGAGACATGGAATTCCTGGAGCAGGTCCAGTGAAGGTTACTGAGATGATGAAGGGACTGGAGCATCCCTTGTATGAGGAAAGGTTGAGGGAGCTGAGCGTGTTCAGCCTTGAGAGGAGATGACTGAGAGGGGACCTCACCACTGTCTGTCAGTGTCTGCAGGGAGGGGTCAGAGGATGGACCAGGCTCTGCTCGGTGATGCCCAGCAATGGGACAAGAGGTACGGGCAGAAACTGATGGACAGGAAGTTCTGCCTGAACATGAGGAAGAACTTCTTTACTGTGCAGTGACCAAGCACTGAACAGATCACCCAGGGAGGGTGTGGAGTCTTCCTCACTGGAGATTTTGAACCGTCTGGACACAGTCCTGTGCCGTGTGCTCTGGGATGACCCTGCTTGAACTGGGGGTTTGGACCAGATGACCTATTGGGATCCCTTCCAACCTGACTGATTCTGGGACTCTGTGATTAAAGTTTCCTCTTAATACCTATTTGACCTCATCTGATGGTCAGTACATTGCTAGAGAGTTTTTTGGGCATATATGAAACCATCAAAGTTTTCTGATAATAGATCACAAACACTTTGTTAAATAGAAGAAAAAATGCTCAGGGCTGACTGGCTGTTAATAGCATCTGAGATACTGACAAGTCTTCAGAGGACAAAGTGCAGGGCTAAATATGGAAGTCAGTATGAAAATCAACCAAAACCTAACCAAAAAACCTCACAAGCTGTGTAACAACCTTAGTATAAAAGTTGCTTATAAAAATAGGTACTCCTATGAAACCAGCTGCCAAATTGGAAATAGAAATTTATTCAAAAAAAGTAATCTCTTATACGAATTCCTAGAATAACAGAATATTTAAGACCCTCAGAATTAACACACTGACAGAAAATTTTCCTGTTATAGAAAAGTATCTGTGTGTAAAAGACCTAGTGAAAGGCAAGAGACTGTATCCTGAACTCTCTTCTTTCATTTCCATAAAGGTCTTGACAGACAGACAGATTTGCAAGACTGGTATTGTGACGTGACAACATATTTCTCATTAGAACACTTGTTCACCACTTGGCTTTTGTAAGTCTCCCAAGATGTTTTGCACAGTACACATAGTGAAATTTAAAGCCCATCATCTGTATTTTGCATGCTACAGTGATGGTAGAACACTGTTGTTATGCATTTTAGAGATTCAATATCATACTTGATGTCTTTAATGTTAAAATAAATAGAGGCAAAAAAAAAAAAAAGAGGCTTTACTGCAGCTTGGATAATAACTTTTTATTTCAAGTACTTAAATTTGTCATCCTTATTCAAATACACATACCAGTCTTTCTTTCAGTGGTGTAAACTTTACTTTAAGTAGACCCAACCTGCAACACAGATTATTTTTTATATTTGAGAAGCAAAAATCTGGCAGTACTAAACTCTAACAACACCTCAGCCCCTTTTTTCCTATGCAAAATCTATCAGCATGATACTACTAAAAAGCTATGCATTTCTGTGGTATCAACAAATCCAGAAGTATACATAATTTTGACAAGATCTTGGTCCTAATCCTCGAAAATCTAAACTTAATTGCAGTAGGCAAACAGAGGGTGAAGGCATGTATCTTACTGCATCAGCCTGCCAGTCATTTAACAATGCGTAAATTCTTAGGTACACTCTTCTGTATGTTACTATCTGTAACAGACACACTTCTGTATGTTACTCTTCTATGTTACTTCTTGGGGCACCAAATACACACTGTCTTTTTATAAAGGAAGAAAATATACAAAAAAATAATCAAAAATTAAAAAATAGCCATTACACATCACTGTCTTGATATATATCAAAATACTGCTTATAGGAGAGCACTTTTGGCTTATTCCTTTGTTGTTTTGCAGTCTTGGTAATTCTGCTCTTTAAGCACCTTTACTTCTCATATGCCCACCTACTTTCTGTTTTCAAAAACAAGGAAGTATCCCTCATTTGTTCTCTTTATGGTAAACAAGGTAAGTGTCAAGGCATTCTTAGTAAAGGAAATATGTAAGTTCATCTTGTTCTTTTCCTCTCTTTCACATTATTCCTGCTTTAGGGCAGCAGTTACTGAAATTCCTAAGTGACAGTGTTCTGTATGGTTAAAATCAAAATTCAAGGTGGCGAAGGTCCTTGTACTGATCAATTGAAGTTAATCCACCTCATCTCCATAGTGTTCATAAAACATGCTGTAACCAGCAAATACCTTTGTTGACATTCACTCAGCAATGCATTAAGATTATTGAACTATTAGCTTTGAAGTTCAAACAAAAGAGCACACATCTGTCATGATCACATTACCTCCCCATCCACTAAGAATTCCTAAACAGGCAGCTACAAAACTACAGGATATATCAATTAATACAGAAAACAAATATTTTGTTTAAACAGAAGCCAGTTCACCAAGGATATTCAGATGATGATGGATGCAGTTTGTCATAACTTCATCCATCTGCTGTCCCCCAGTAAGGTTTATCTGTAGCAGCCCTCCCAGGTAGACTGCCATCTCTTTTACACCCTTGCCCAGAAAGTACTAATTGTACAGGTACCACTGATCCAATAAATAAGAGGAGACAAGTGCTGCGCTCCTCAGCTTCTGGCAGAAATCCCATCCCCTCCCAACAGCTTCAAGGGCCATTTGTCCTAGAAGAGATTCCCTTTCTTCCGGTGACATGATCTGACATGGTTGGCTGACCAGACCATTTTCCCCCTTCAGTTTACCCAGAAGTACATCAGGCCAAGACAACCCTTCCTCTACAAACACTGGGGTTTTTTGTCTATGATTTTATGGAAGGGTTTCACCATTTTACATCAGAGCGCTGCCTTTGTGTTGAACATCATTCTGCTCCTTCGGCTCACAGCCATTTCTTGGCACTGTCATGCTCACGTGCTCTCAGGCAGCCTTGTGCTGGCCAGCAGGAAATGCTGCTGCTCCCAGTGTCCCAAGAAACACCTCAGAAAATGAAGCCACCCATCATTACATTCATGGAGGACCCTCCTTTTGAAAGAGCCAGTCCTCAGAAGCCTTCGTGCTGCATTGTGACAGATTCACAGCAATTTCTTAACACTGCCATACCCATATGTTCCAACAGGCTGTGGTGGATAATCCTCCACAAGTTGCTATGGCGAGCATAGATGACATCATCTCTGATGCTGAGCCCTCCTTCTCAGAGGAGGAGTCAGAGGAGGAGACTGATGTCTAATCCCCACCCTCTCTCTCTCCCTTGCTTGGAGAATTAGAGCAAGGAGCAGCCTGTCAGTTAAGGGTTAAGTACCACCTTTTGTTCCAGAAGATTCTGTTTTACTCGGTACACTATTGGTTCAGGTTCTATGTATCCTCCCCTCTGTTGTATTGATTGGTTGGTCTACCCTCAGATCCTCCCCCTATCCCTTTCCCTCTTGGTTGTACACCCTTACTCCTCCCCCTTTCCTCCCCCCTTATAAACTGGTGCTCCCCTGAGCTCGGGGGCTTTCTCCCCTGAGATCTCTCCTGCCCGGAACCCTGTCCCGTTTCCCCCAATAAAGGAGAGAGTGCGGAGACCCCACTCNGGAATCCGGCCAGACGCCAGGAACCCCCCTTTACTACAAGTGGCAGCCCAAACAGGGGACAAGAACACCAGAGCAGCAATCCAAAGAAACTCTTGTCTCCCAGAACCCTGAGAGACCGAAGGGACTTGGTGCTGATTCCACTTCTGCTAGTGTAGCATGCCTCTGTTTTAAGAGGTGGTGCTCCTGGAGCGGATTATAAACATCAAGATCGCAGGAGGACCTTGACGTGGAAGTTTTTCGTTAGGAGAGAGCACCGGAGGAGGTAAGGAACATAACATAAAAGGGCCCATATTGGGGTAAGACGTGGGTTAGATCCCCGGGCACCCGTTAAGTTGGGATAAGACCTGGATTAGATCCCCGGGCATCCGTTAAAACTGGGGTAAGGCTTGGGTTAGATCCCTGAGCACCCGAAAAATTTTGCTCCTCTCTGTTTTATTAAGTTGAACCTTTTGCACACGTCAAGGGTGGGTAGTTCTGCCTGACACCAGCAAAATTAATAAAAATGGGTAATAAGTTGTCAGGAGAACATAAGGAGTTTTGTTCCCAAGTTAAGTACTCCCTGTTAGCCAATAAGATTAGCTTTTCCAAGGGTCTCTTAAAAAGATTAATAAAATGGATTTTTTCGGAAATTAAAAATGTGTCCCCCGAGGACGTCAAATCACTAAAATTCTGGAGAAAAGTGGAGAGGAGAATAAATGAGACCCTAAGTAGGGGCGACCGGCTGGTAGGCAAATACCTTCCGCTGCTGGCTGTGATAATTAAAAATTTAGAAAAAGAGAAAAGACAAAAAAGAAAAGAAAAACCAAAACCCCCAGTTTCTACCCGATCCCCTCTTTCCACCCCCCGACTTTCCCGATCCCCAAAACCTACAAGAGGGAGTAGAGATGTTGGTGGAAGTCCTAAGACTCAGGGTCGCTGCCTGCCCCCTGACAATATCTCTACTGCTTCTACCCCTGCTATGGAGAGAAAAGCGCCTTCTACTCCTGACACACCTAAAAAATCCTTCCCTGATCCCGTTTCCCCAGTTGTAAAACCCAAAGTTCCATTCTGCCGTTCTCTCCCTCAGGCTCAAAATGGCGGTGGTAGCCGTTTAAGTCTTCAAGATGGCCCCGACCGCATGGCCCCCATCCCCCAATCTTCTTCTTCCCATAATCCTTTTTCCTGCCCTCGGAGATACTCCGCCCTTTCCTTAAATGATGTCACCCCTGACCCTCCTATCTACTTCCCTAACTCCTCCCAGTGGGCGGTTGCGGGAATGATGGGCGGTCCCTCCTGTACCAACCCTTTTCTCCACCCATATTCCTATGGCTCCACCCTGCTTCCCATGCCCACCTACCCTTCCACTTCCTCGTTCTCAGCTTCCGGTTCCCACGGCTCTGACCCCACCCCTTCCGCTCCTGACCCCGCCTTCGAGGGCATCCCTTCCGGTTCCCACGGTCCCTCCATTAAACCCTATGGCACCTTACCCGATTCCGAGGTAAGAAAGCAGGCTTGTGTAGAACCTATGGATATTCTGTTTGCGGCACCTGTATCCTATACAAATCGGCTGAACCCTATATGGAACCGTTAAATTTTAATACGATTAAGGAGATTATGAAAGCTCAAGAAGTAGTAAAGGGGGGTTCCTGGCGTCTGGCCGGACTCCACCTCGACGCCGGGCACCCGTGGCCGAGGGCTCAGTGCCGCTCCAGGTGATGGGCGGGTAGCTCGTCCCGAATGTGTCCTCTCGAAAGGAGACAGACACCAAGACGCAGATCACTCCCAGGAACTCAGGCAGGAGGCAAAGGGTTTAGGAGTGGGGTCTCCGCACTCTCTCCTTTATTGGGGGAAACGGGACAGGGTTCCGGGCAGGAGAGATCTCAGGGGAGAAAGCCCCCGAGCTCAGGGGAGCACCAGTTTATAAGGGGGGAGGAAAGGGGGAGGAGTAAGGGTGTACAACCAAGAGGGAAAGGGATAGGGGGAGGATCTGAGGGTAGACCAACCAATCAATACAACAGAGGGGAGGATACATAGAACCTGAACCAATAGTGTACCGAGTAAAACAGAATCTTCTGGAACAAAAGGTGGTACTTAACCCTTAACTGACAGGCTGCTCCTTGCTCTAATTCTCCAAGCAAGGGAGAGAGAGAGGGTGGGGATTAGACATCAGTCTCCTCCTCTGACTCCTCCTCTGAGAAGGAGGGCTCAGCATCAGAGATGATGTCATCTATGCTCGCCATAGCAACTTGTGGAGAATCATCCACCACACCTCCCCCATTTTTATTAATTAATTTGAGGAGCTTAAAGTAAATAAAACGCTTAACAATAAAAAACACTAGGGAAAGGAGGAACACAAACAAAACAATCAGGCCCACATTGCGCGCTATTGACGCGTCCCGTTCCAAGAGTCTGCCTTCGTGAAGAAGCTGTTTGAGCCAGCTTCCTGATGCCTTAGCTGCCGTGCCAACTATGGAAGTGACAGTCTTGATGGTTTTGTTAAAAGAGTCCTCGAGCCAATCATCTGCTTCATTCTTGATGCCGTCAACAAGCGTGTGCATCTTCTGGATCGACTTGTGGATGCTCTCCGACTTGGTGGAGAGGTCGAAGCAGCACATGCCATCGAAGTCTCTACACCCATGCCCGTGTGCAAGAAGTAAAAAATCTATGGCCGCCCGATATTGTAAGGTGGCCTTCCTGGTGATCTTTTCCTCTGATAAGAGGTCACTTAGGGCTCTCGAAGTCAACTCTGCCCATTTGGTCACCCAGCATTCTAAATGTCCCAATTCACTGAGTGACTTTTCGGCTGCCACCCAGGGCAGAAATATAGAGGCCGCAATCCTTTTTGATTTCGCCCAATGGTAGATTGAAGCATCACAGTCTGGATCCGATTTTTGTGCACCTCTTTTGGAAATTTTGCGGTTGTGCCAAATCGGAATTTGCATCATATTTGGTGTGATCAGAGTGAGATGCCCCAGGGTGCACGGACCTCCTATCAGATGGGAAGGAATTCCTGACCATGCGCGATCTCCACAAATAAGGAAAACGCACCTTGGCAACTTAAGCGGGTTTGGATGGTATTCATTTATTGAGGAGGGAGAGCTTACTCTTGCTACATCTCTGCACCATTGGTTAGCTGTCTATTTGAATTTTGTTTGTTTAACAGGTTGGTAAATGTTTGGGTCATGATGGCGAGGGCTTGGGTTAAATTCAAAATGCACACAACACGGTGCTTTCAAGGAGCCAATCAGTTCTAATTCTTCTGGTTCGTCAGCCAATTTTTCTAGTTTTTCGGTCCACTCCCTCCACAATATCAGGGGATTTACTATCGGGAGTTTCACCTTGTATACAATGTGGTTACGGATGTACTCGTGGAATGGGGTAACCTTGGTGTTCATCTCCTGATAGAGGTCACGCAAGGTCTGAGGAAAGTCAAGTACCTCTAGAGGAACTCCCACCAGGGCTGTCGACAATGGGTTGGTAACTGCGTCAGTTGACAGACACATGTGTTTTTGCTTCATCGCGTGGGCTAGGGTAACCCAAACGTTCTTCTTGGGTTGAGACACAATCCAATGGTCGGTAGGTTGAAATGCGGCAATCAGGCTTAGCAGCATCAGGTACTGAGGTGTGTGAAAGGAGGCCATCTCGAAAACTGAAAACCACACAAAACATATTAATAACTTATATTAGGGATGGGTATTTAGGGACATGGGGCTGGGAAAGGGCCACGAAAAAGGATTGGGAGAGGGAAGGACTTGAGGGTGGAGAATGCGGAGGACTAGGAATTGGAGAGCTGGTTTCTGGCTTGACAGGGACGGATTGCTGGCCTTCTTCTTCAGGGCTTTCCTCTGTGGTGTCTTGTTGGCTGCTGTCCTCTTTCTTTCTCTTCCTTCTTAGGGCAGCATCGCTGACGTCTCTGGTGACCTTCTTCGTGCTCGGCTCGGGTTTTGAATGAATGGTTTTATGAACTTTCCAGGCACCCACTTTGGCCCCCCAGGAGTAGACACACAGCCATACCCTCTCCCCCAGGTGATAAGGGGAAAGGGACCCACGATCTTTAGGGTATCTGGCTCCTTTATCAAAACCAACGGATGCTCCTTCAATCAGGCTCTAGTGCTGTTATGAAAGTGCCGGAGAACCGGAGGGTCTGGCTCTCGGTCAGACCAATTAAGGAAATTGAGCCTGAAGAGCGCCTTCGCGAGGTGAACTACGGGGGTCTCCACCTCAATCCCCCCCTTTTGTTGAAGAAGCATGCGTTTTAGGGTTTGATGAGTCCGTTCCACTAGGGCCTGACCCATTGCAGAATGAGGTATTCCGGTGATGTGAGAGATACCCCATTCCTGGAAAAACTTCCGCAACTGCTCCAAGATATAGGCTGGAGCGTTGTCCGTCTTTATCTCCTTAGGGATACCCAGGACGGCAAAGGCTTGGATCAAGTGTGAAATAACATCCTTTGCCTTTTCTCCTGAGTGAGCAGAGGCAAAGATGATACCAGAAAATGAGTCCACACTCACATGTACATATTGTAGACGACCAAATTCTGGTATATGGGTTACATCCATTTGCCATAATTCCCCACTGCCAAGCCCTCGGGGGTTAACTCCCGGTCCTAGGGAAGGGAGTTGTAGGGGTTGACAGCTGGGACAGGCAGCAACTATAGCCATGGCTTGGTCCCTCTTTAGGTCGAACATGTGGACCAGGGCAGGAACGTTCTGGTGGAAAAGTGCATGGCTCAACTTTGCCTGCTGGAAGACATCAGGCAAGTTGGCAACATGCACCGGCGCAGCCAAGGCATCTGCCCTCCTATTCCCTTCCACGATAAACCCAGGAAGGTCAGTGTGTGATCTAACATGCATCACAAAATATGGTTGCTTTCAGTGGGATACCAGCTGTATAAGCCTCAAAAGCGATTGGTTAATTTTTGGGTTGCTGGACTCCGTGAGCCAAGCGCCCTCTGCTCTGGACACTATTCCGGCCACATAAGCTGAATCTGTTACCAGATTGAACGGTTCTGGGAACCTGTCAAAAGCCCTGACGACAGCTGCCAGCTCTGCTACCTGTGGCGATCCTTTAACCTCTTCCACGTCAGACACCCACTTCTGCGTGGTAGGATCTAACCAGCTGATGACAGACTTGCCCGAAGGACCAGAGCCGTCTGTGAAAATTGTCAAGGCTTTGAGGGGTTCTCTGCTCAGAACCGGTTTTTGTACAATTTTAAAATCCAGATTGAACATTTGATGTTTTGGATAATGAATAGACAACTGACCGGAATATGAATCCAGAGCGTATTGGAGTTCAGCATTATTTTGGATAACAAATTCAAGAGAGCCAATCATAATTTCTGGAATATAAATGCATGAAAAATCACACCCTGCTAGGGTGGCGAGACGGGACCTTGCCTTTCGAAGGACTTACGCCACTCATTCCTATTGCATAGTGATGACCTTCGTGGGACGATGAGGAAGGAAAACCCACTCAATGATAAGGAGGGGATCCTTCTGGGTCTTGTCCCACTGATGGAGCAACCCATATAAATGGGGCATTTTTCCTAGTACTGCCAATTGAAATGACAATTTAGGGTCAAATCTGTGTGTTTGCTTATTTTCTAGTGCCCTTTGTACGATGTTAATAGCCTCCTTTGCTTCAGGAGTTAACGTCCTGGGTGCTGTTAAGTCTGTATCTCCTCTAAGGAGATTATAAAGGGGTGCCAGGTCCTCCGAGGGAATCCCCAAATATGGTCTAATCCAATTTATGGAGCCACATAATTTCTGCAACTCGTGCAGATTTTTTTGACAGTCAATTATTTTAATTTGCTGGGCATTGATGGTAGTGTCTCAGATCTTCATTCCCAGAAACGTCCACGGAGCCATCCTCTGGACCTTAGAGTCTTGGATTTCAAAACCATAGCTCTCCAAAGGCCCCACAACTTTGGAGAGGGTCCACTCCAGATAACTTTGAGTGGAAGCACAGACCAGGATATCGTCCATATAATGGATGATAATTGCATCAGCAGCCAGGCTCCGGAGAGGGGACAGAACCCGTGCGACATACCACTGGCAGATGGTGGGAGAGTTTTTCATCCCTTGCCGGAGCACCCGTCAGTGGAATCGCCGGTTGGGTTCTTTACGGTTAATGGATGGAACCGAAAAAGCAAATCTGGGGGCGTCATTGGGATGCAGGGGGATCTGGAAGAAGCAGTCCTTGATATCAATGAAGCAATCTTCGAGTTCCGGGGGAGCATAGAAGGTGACGGTAATCCATGTTGCAGGGCTCCCATGTCTTCAATGACTTTATTAATTTCTTGGAGGTCGTGGAGGAGCCTCCACCTATCCTTCCCCGGCTTCCGAATAACGAAAACCGGAGAATTCCAGGGGCTGGTTGAGGCGACAGTATTCCCCTTTGCCAGTTGCTCGTCCACGAGCTCATTGAGCGCTCTTAATTTATCACCGTATAAGGGCCACTGGTCGACCCAAACTGGTGTTTCTGTTGTCCAATTAAGGGCTTGGGTCGGGCGCTCCACAGCAGCCCCTATTAAAAATCCCGAATTTGAGGAGCCAATTCTATCCGGGTTCCCCATTGAGACATGACGTCCCTGCCCCACAGATTAAACCCCGAGTTTATAACGAAGGGACGCACCAAAGTGATGCGCCCATCAGGACCTTCTATTTGTATAACATTCTTACTTCTCTCAGCTGGAATGTATTCCCCTACTCCCCGAATTGTACTCGCAACAGTTTGCTTCTCCCATGCTGACGGCCAATTGAATGACAAGATGACTGTCACATCTGCCCCTGTGTCCAACATCCCCATGAAGGAGACGTCCGAACCGTGGCTTGAGAGCCGGCAACAGACGACTGGTCTGTCCCTTCCTATCTCTTCAGCCCAGAAGACAAGCGGTGTTGCCGAGGACAGTACCTGGGAAGTACACTCCATCACCCTTGCAATGACCTGATCCCCAGGGAGATAAAGCGGCGGGTTAGAACACGCCAACTTCAATGGAAATGACCCATCCTCCCTGGTTTTGATAAAGAATGGTGTTATTTCCAACTCCCGAGAACCGCGGGTGTCTGGAAGTATGAGCACAAATTTGTCCTTTATTGGTGTTTTTAGCTCAATAATAGTAAAGTCAGTCCCTGTAAAGTGATACGGTTTTATTGTCACAGCCAGGATGTCTGTCGTGTCCGGTGGCGGACATCTTCTTCTCCTCGCAGTGCGTGTCCGCCGCTCCGCACTGCAGTCCTAGTTTCCCGCATTTGGGGAATTTGCGATAGGGGTAGAAGGGTTAGGAACAGAGGAGAAGGACACAATAGGGATAGAGGGATTAGGAGAAGATCTGGGTTGTACGGCGTTTTGTGAGGGACTGGGGTCTGGGTTCCGAGGAGTAGGCCTCGCCCTACAATCCTTGGAAAAGTGGCCTTTCCTCCCACACTTAAAACAGGTGACCGCTTTCATATCCACAGCATTTATCGAAGGCTCCCTTGATAGTTTACTGGAGGGTGGCCTGATCATCATCCTCCTCCAACAAGCCTCCGCCATCTGATCAGTGGTGGGAGGAGGGTCATGTGGGAGCGAGAGAATGATCTCACGACAGGTCTCATTCACCCTGGTCTTGGCTAGTTCAGGCAGTAGCTTTTCTTTAGCCAGGAGATCCTCTACCTGTTTCTCCATCGCCCCTTTTAATTTGTTAATAAATGACATAAAGGATTCATATGGGCCTTGATATATGTTTGTGTAGGAGACTAGCGGGACTTCCATGGATGATATGCCTAATAAAACACGCTCCGTGGCACCGGCAATGGCAACGAGAGTATCCTGTGGGATACGGTCCACCTGGACCTGGGGCTTGGTGTAGTCGCCCTCACCCGCAGGCAAATCTAATGTTAATTGAATCCCCGATGTACTAGGGAGGACCAGTAATAACTCCTGTAATAGGCGCTTCCAACCCCTTTCCCACACCAGGTATTCCGTGCTTGTCAGTAAACAAGAAGCAAGCCTCTTAATATCTTCGGGTACTAGGGTGTTGGAAGTGAACGTCGCATGAACTAAACTCTTATAATATTCACTCTCGCAGGAAAATTCTTTTTGAGCTTTCATAATCTCCTTAATCGTATTAAAACTTAACAGTTCCCATATAGGGTTCAGCCGATTTGTATAGGATACAGGTGCCGCAAATGGAATATCCATAGGTTCTACACAAGCCTGCTTTCTTACCTCGGAATCGGGTAAGGTGCCATAGTGTTTAATGGAGGGACCGTGGGAACCGGAAGGGACGTTCTCGAAGGCGGGGTCAGGAGCGGAAGGGGTGGGGTCAGAGCCGTGGGAACCGGAAGCTGAGAATGAGCAAGTGGAAGGGTAGGTGGGCATGGGAAGCAGGGTGGAGCCATAGGAATATGGGTGGAGAAAAGGGTTGGTACAGGAGAGACCACCCATCATTCCCACAACCGCCCACTGGGAGGAGTTAGGGAAGTAGATAGGAGGGTCAGGGGTGACATCATTTAAGGAAAGGGTGGAGTATCTCCGAGGGCGGGAAAAAGGATTATGGGAAGAAGAAGATTGGGGGATGGGGGTCATGCGGTCGGGGCCATCTTGAAGACTTAAACGGCTACCACCGCCATTTTGAGCCTGAGGGAGAGAACGGGAGAATGGAACTTTGGGTTTTACTGTAGTGGTGTAGGCAGTTGAGACTGCCCAGACCCCAGAAAGAGAGGCTGGTCCTGCAACCTGGTGGTCTGGAGCAGGAACAGAGCTTTAACTGCTCATTCAGTGAAAGCCGAGNTCGAAGGCGGGGTCAGGAGCGGAAGGGGTGGGGTCAGAGCCGTGGGAACCGGAAGCTGAGAACGAGGAAGTGGAAGGGTAGGTGGGCATGGGAAGCAGGGTGGAGCCATAGGAATATGGGTGGAGAAAAGGGTTGGTACAGGAGGGACCGCCCATCATTCCCGCAACCGCCCACTGGGAGGAGTTAGGGAAGTAGATAGGAGGGTCAGGGGTGACATCATTTAAGGAAAGGGCGGAGTATCTCCGAGGGCAGGAAAAAGGATTATGGGAAGAAGAAGATTGGGGGATGGGGGCCATGCGGTCGGGGCCATCTTGAAGACTTAAACGGCTACCACCGCCATTTTGAGCCTGAGGGAGAGAACGGCAGAATGGAACTTTGGGTTTTACAACTGGGGAAACGGGATCAGGGAAGGATTTTTTAGGTGTGTCAGGAGTAGAAGGCGCTTTTCTCTCCATAGCAGGGGTAGAAGCAGTAGAGATATTGTCAGGGGGCAGGCAGCGACCCTGAGTCTTAGGACTTCTACCAACATCTCTACTCCCTCTTGTAGGTTTTGGGGATCGGGAAAGTCGGGGGGTGGAAAGAGGGGATCGGGTAGAAACTGGAGGTTTTGGTTTTTCTTTTCTTTTTTGTCTTTTCTCTTTTTCTAAATTTTTAATTATCACAGCCAGCAGCGGAAGGTATTTGCCTACCAGCCGGTCGCCCCTACTTAGGGTCTCATTTATTCTCCTCTCCACTTTTCTCCAGAATTTTAGTGATTTGACGTCCTCGGGGGACACATTTTTAATTTCCGAAAAAATCCATTTTATTAATCTTTTTAAGAGACCCTTGGAAAAGCTAATCTTATTGGCTAACAGGGAGTACTTAACTTGGGAATAAAACTCCTTATGTTCTCCTGACAACTTATTGCTGTCACTTGTCTGTGATTTTATGGAAGGGTTCCACCATTTTACATCAGAGCGCTGCCTTTGTGTTGAACATCATTCTGCTCCTTCGGCTCACAGCCATTTCTTGGCACTGTCATGCTCACGTGCTCTCAGGCAGCCCTGTGCTGGCCAGCAGGAAATGTTGCTGCTCCCAGTGTCCCCAGAAACACCTCAGAAAATGAAGCCGCCCATCATTACATTCATGGAGGACCCTCCTTTTGAAAGAGCCAGTCCTCAGAAGCCTTCGTGCTGCATTGTGACAGATTCACAGCAATTTCTTAACACTGCCATACCCATATGTTCCAACAGGCAGTCCTGAGATTGGCTGCCCCTTCCTTTGGACCAGGAAATACTTAAATGTGAAAATAGAATAATACAGTGAATCACATAATTATTTGGATGGAAGAGATCTTAAAGCTCATCTCATTCCATAGCCTGGCCTTGAGCAGGGACGCCTTCCACTGGATCAGGTTCCTCCAAGGCCTGTCTAACCTGGCCTTGAACACGTACAGGAATGGGGCAGGCACAGCTTCTCTGGGCAGCCTGTTCCAGTGCCTCAGCACCTTCACAGGGAAGAATTTCTTCTGTATATCTAAGCTAAATTTCCCCTTCATTTCCTGATAAACAGTCTGTCTCCAGCTTCCCTGTAGGCCCACTTCAGATACTGGAAGGCTGCTGTGTGGTCTCCATACAGCCTTCTCTTCTCCAGGCTGAAGAGCCCCAACTTTCTCCACCTGACCCCAATTTTTTTTTATCCTGTATATATGACTTATATACACAGACACACACACACAGGCACACACACTACACAGAGACACAGACATCTGTATGAAGGACTATATAAATTTGTATAAATACATATTTTTTTCTTTTATACATAGATACATAATTTTATCTACTAACATATCATCTATATAATATATGCTTTTTACACTTTATATGATGCTTAATGTATGTAATTTATATAATACATAAGCTCTTTAATCAGGACTGTTCTGCCTGTTGCACCTCAAGAGCTGTCACCACTTTTGAATGCTAAAATCATTTGCTTGGTGTTTCACCCCTCAAGAAAGTTGCTTACCTGTACTAATTAATGACCTTGTTTTGTAAGTGTGTGGTTGGCTCCATTCCCTGTGAATCACCACAGCCTTCCCAGCACAGCCAGCACTTTTCTGACCACCCTCACGAGTCTTTGTCATAACACGACTGTCAGCCCTTTCATCAAGGGCCTCCTGCTGACTACTCTGCACCAGATAATAACCATGGTCTTTCAAAAGGCATACCCCATTGCTTTTACTGATATTCTTGTTCTTTCTGCAGTAGTTGTGATCTGTAAGAGCACGAGGCACATGCAGCCTGTGCTCCAAAACCTGGATCTTGCTGCTTTTGTAGCAATCAGGGCAGTGTAACAGCAGTCTTGATTTCACAGTCTGCAGCTTATTTTCAGCATTGACCTAAGGACAAGGAAACATATGTAGCACCAGCCTATGCCAACAAGCTTAGAGGTAGCTGTAAGATCCCCCAAAAACATGAGGAAATGAAGCTCCCAGCCCTTAGCTCCCATTTAGGAAAAAAGAATAGTATTCATTCTGATGAGAAGCTATAAAGGGCTCTGTACAGAGTTCTTTACAGGGCAATTCCCACCATCTGCTGGAGGCAAACATCTTTCATCAGATATTTATACTATTAGCTTTCATGCGAGTGCAGATACACTAATCAAAACCCAAACCTGAGCAGCACTCAACTGCTCTAGAGGACTACAGAAAAACCATAGATTTTCTGAATATTTACAATAGTCTTTCTGAATATTTTCAATAAGCACTAAAAGATCTTGAGGTCTTCAAACAAAAAACTTCCGATATTAAAAATATCTACACATTTTTAACTTCCCAGATGCTTTAGTGTCACATTTCAAATCCTTATAGAAAAACCCTAAGCACATATGGAAAATAGACCTAAAGACATAAAAGCTAAAACTAAAGTTCTTGTGCAGCTAGAAAAGCAGGGATAACCTTCCCCTAGGAAAAATGATCAAACTACAGGACCTTGAAGCAGTTTCTTGCTACAGATGCATGAACAGGCTTTAGATTTTATATGTCACTAGTACTCTGAAAAAAAAAATGAAAGGAGAAAATAGACTGAGGGCCCATAATACTGTAGAAGTAGAGAATGTAATCAGCTTGTCAGTTCTTTCCTCAAAAACTGTTCCACAGCTCCAAAGTAGCTGCAATCAGATGTAAACTCTGGCATGTAGCAAAAGCTCTTTCAAAGCCAGCCGATTTTTTGGATGATCCTTTCGAATCTTGCAAGAACTCCCTCTTCCCACAATCACCGCCCATATTTTGTAGACAGAAAATCATAACCTAAGAGGCAACATATTTTTAAAAAATCTGATTTAGTAAACTGTGATCTCAAAATGCAAGAGAAAAATCTTTCCTGTATCTTTTTTCATGACTGTTATTTGAATGGGTTTCTTACAATACTTCTGTGGTTTCACAAGAAATGTGAAATTTTTACCCAATGTTTTTTAACAAATAAATTAATAGCATGCTTCTTTTGAAAAGCTACTTATTTCTAGGCCACTACAGCTATGACCTTTTGTCACGACTTTTCAAAGCATCCGGTGCAAACAGAGATAGCAATATCTAAGTCCTTATAGGTTCTATACTGTTGTTTCAGGTCACAGTGGCAATCAAACGAAGTCAGTGTGAAATTGCTGAGCTTAACATTTTGACTTCTTTGCATAGTATTTTTGAACTCTGCAATTTTGGGGCAACTTTGAGTTTTTTGAGTTTTCTTCCTCACTAGTTATTAACATGAAGAACTTTTCATATTAACTTTCCAAGACTGTTCTGTATGATTGCAGCAATTTTAGAGAGTGACAGTCATGATGAAAGCAGTAGCTTCGAAAAAAGTCAGTTTCTAATCACTCAGTTTACTCTGTGTATTCTCTTTAGTTTGTCAGAATACTTCTAATAACAGTGGAACAGTAACAGCATCTCTTAAATTAAACATCTCTTGGAAAAGCAGAAAAGAGACTTGCAGGCAAAGCAGGTTTGACCTACGGCAATTTAATTTGTTGCAAATGAAAAATAAAGTTGGTGGGTGAGAAACAACATTCCCCACCCTTCCTCTTCCCAGGCTCAATTTCACTTGTTCATTCCTGACTCCTTTACGTCCTCTACTCCAAGCCCTGCAGTGGGATGGAAAATGTGGTCAGTCCACGACAGCTACAATGACAAACTATGCGATGATTGTATTTCGGGGGGCAGGAACTCTTTCTGTGCACAGGGATTATCTTTGGGGGTTTTAAATTTAATTTTTAAAATTAAAAATCAATATAGTTGGACAGTGTTTTTCTTGAAGCAGTTTATATTTTGTAAAATTTGTAGCTGTGGTTGGAACACACTATCTAATGCATTGTGTCAAAATGGTGAATTATGACTAAACCGAGAGAAAGAAAACATTAAAAATGTACACCTTCCCCTCACCCAAATTCCCATATCTCTCCAAAAGGAACAGCTATGTTAATATTTGTTTTCTTTAAAGAAGCTTGATACCTCCTGTGTAATTTTTCTAAAAGGGATAACAGAGGAAATGGCATGGTGTCTTCCCACCCCCAGGCCCTATGAGCTTTGAGAAGTTACCTGATCCCTTCCTGTCTTTTTTCAATCCATAGCAAGCATCTGAATCTGTATCTTTCATGCCTAAAGACAATATAGCTAAAGATCCCTTGCTAATCTTTAATAATTTCGCAACTATTTCTGATCCTAATGAAGAACTTTTAAATCAAAAATTTTAGGAAAAAGCCCAAGTATTTAACTCCCGCTTACTTCACTCAACCCCCAAGATTCTAGTTTTTTGGAAGACAGAAGATGAATCCTTATTCTTACACGACTCCATGTTCTTTGTTCTATCAGAGTTTGGGGATTGTTTGTTCATGGTCAAAACCTCTTGGGTATCTGATCCTCACAACAAAAATTTGTACACTTATATTAGATTCTGAGGATAACACTAAAGAAATAAAAACTTCAAGATTGTTTCAGGAAATGTATACCTTATGGTAATTAAATATTAGTTTCAATCCACAAAGACCTCCTACATAAAACACAGTTCAAATCCTTAGGAACGGGATCTCTTTGCATTCAAATATTGAAATTGACTTCTTTCAAACAGGTTTAAGTCATATTTCCTGGTAAAATGGACCTTTAACCTCTTTTTTTGTTCCCCACAAAACATAGCACAACGGTTTACTTCTCATACATTTCTTGCTGGGTATGAGAGTTACTTCTTTATAATGCCATATTCCAGCAAGCTTCCACCATCAGAAAGAGATTTTTTCAAATACATTTTAGTGTTTGTTACTGCTTGGGGTTTGGGGTGGATTTGAATATTCAGAATCTTGGTAAATTTGTTACTTTGGAGATGTCCACCACTGGTCAGCTTCTTCTCCAGTACCTGTTTTCCCTCATCATTCCCTATTTTCACACCAACATCAGTGGTGAGTTACAGACCTGGTTGCAGGCAATTTATCTTTTGCATAAGATCCCCTGAAGGTCAGCAACAAAAACACGAGTCGGTTTTCACCTTGTCTCAAGCTGTCAGCCTCAAAGCCTCAGTAAAAATACTGGAGTTGGCATATACAAGAAGTAAAATCATTGCAATAATTGCTATCAACTCAAGCCACCTCACATTCAGAAACCTAGGCAAAAGTATTTATATACAAAAATATGCAGTCTGTACCAGCCAGAGTGGTTGGCACTGGAAGCTTCTTTATTTAGCATGAAGAGAAGCTTTAAAGAACTGCATTAAAAATCAGAATGGGTCTACTAGACTGCCACACTTAGTTTTAATAATGCGGCTCTTCTGCTTGCGTATTCAGGACAGCCTTCAAGGTCATAAGTATTTCCTTTGTATAAAAATATTGTTTCAACACTACTTCTAGAGGTGTGGAACACTTCTGGTGTTCCTGTGCAGGAAAAAATGTCTAGAACCTGAACTTAAAATTAGTGCTTAGTATTTTCTATCACAATAACACAAAAGAGTCACAGGATTTGAGGCTGTGAACTTCCAGGTTACAATTTTCTCCCTTGGAGCTGGAATTTCTTCAGTGGCCATTAAAACAATCAAGACATTACAATTACATTCTATAAATCCAGTGTAATTGCACTATAATGCAAACAATATGAGATCTAAACAAAAGTAACATTTTCATCCAATTCCCCTTTAAGTTTCTATGTCTCTCCAAGATACATCCCCTCACCCTGTAAACTGGAGGTGGGAAAGGTCTTGGGAGGGAACACAGCCAGAAGAGCTGACCCAAAACTGACCAAAGGTATTTCTCAAACCATACAACATTCGCTCAGGTATAAAATCCAAATGAAAGGAGGAGGGGTGGCATTTGTTATTATCCACGTTTGTCTTCCAGACCAATCACTACACATACTGAAGACCTGCTTCCCAGGAAGCGGCCAGACATCACCTGCTGATGGGAAGCAGAGAAGAAATCCTTTGTTTTCCTTTGCATTCACAGGCAGTCTTTCCTTTTGCTTTATTAAAATGCCTTTTTCTTGACACACAATTTTTTTTTTCCATCTTATTTTCTCCACCCCATGTCCTGATGAAGAGGAGAGAGACAGACTAGCTTGGTGGGCAACTGACATCCAGTCAAGGTCAACCCACTACACTCCTAACAGTTTTCTATCTTCCTCCTTTTATTACATCTCCTCCATTTTCTCAGTAGCTGGGTTTGATTACAAAGACAGGGTGAGAAGGAACTATTTTGTCAGAGGAGAACTAGTTCATTAACTTAGGTATTAAACTGTTAATGGAAAATCAGGTGGATTAGTGAACGTTTGAAAGCATAGTTCAATAAAGAGAAGAAAACAAAGAATACACAAATAAACTGTATCACATCTATGCTAAGACAAGATTGATAGGTAAAAAAATAGACTAAAGTGTGTTGTTCCTTAACAGTCTCTACTTTTTTATCTCTGTGCCGTAATGCAAAGTTCATCTGTAAGAAATACAGAGGCAGACAATGAGAATTTTGCTTAAGAGATGTAGAAGTATCTCACCACAAGTCTATTGATTCACAATGTTCCAATAAAACCAAGCAAACCCACAAGCCCTAAACCCCAAAGTCACCCAAATCAAACCACAACAAAAAAGCCCCTATCCACACTACCCAACTACCCAAAACCTTGAAATAACCACTAGATATGAACATATTGTTAACTATTTCCTGAATTTGTCTTGACAATTTCAAACTAAATGAATTTCTGCTGATACTTTGTCATCATCAAATAAGGCTTGATTTCATGCCCAGAGGCTGGGACTTATTTTCTAAACAGAAACTTTGACACTAAAATCTTTCACACATAAGTCCCAAAAGACATTTAACTAATGATTCTGATAACTGATGAGGCAAATGATGAGCTCTGAAGCTAACTATCTTCTTCAGAATTTATGTAAGTGATTAGAAAACAACCCCTATGGGCAGAGGTGTTGCCAGTATAACTGGTGATAGGCTATTTATCATAAGCCTGAACACATGCAGACTGTAACACATGGGATTTTAAAAAATATATTGTGCAGGGATAAAACTAATACAGTTTAAGCTTGAATTCAAGGAATGAAAAATTTCCAAAATGGAAAGAAATAACTAGCAGCACTCATGTTGGAAAAAACATGAGAAAGATTTTAATGCATTAAAAAGGAGATTTTTGATGACAATTTCCTATAAAACTGCATATATTATAGAATTGTTATGATGTGAAAGACAACATAAATTATAATAAGCCAAAAAGGGGAAAAAATGTTAGAATGGAAGATGAGAACTCGTCTTTCAGATGTATGGACAGAATTTCCAGTATAGATCTGTTTATTTCTTTGAGCAATAAAAGCAGAAGATTCTTGAGAATACTTAAAATAAGGTGGCCATTAATGGCTTTTCAGGTAAAATTAATTCAAATCTATAAGCATATGCTGAAATTGCAGAGAATCAGTCTATAAAGACACCATATACAAGTTCCTTGATGGTGGAAAATATTGGAATTTTTTATAAAGCAAATCAGATCAAGTAACTAGATGTACATACAAAATATAGCTTTATATATTTCTTTAAAGGAGAATTTTTTCCCCATCTGAAATTTATAATGATCACACAAATGAGCATGCATATATAAAAAGAAAAAAGTCTAACTCATCACACTGTTTGCTTGCCACATGCTATCTTTGGTAAAAGTAGAGGCATTCCCTGGAGGCATACAAGATACATGATTACTGTTAGTTCTGCAAAGAAGCATTCAAAGGAAAAAGAAAATCTTAGTTTTAATTAAGAGTTTGGTCCCTCACTCCAAGAAAGACATTGTGGTACTGGAGGGTGTCCAGAGAGGGGCAACAGAGCTGGGGAAGGGTCTGGAGCACAAATCTGATGAGGAGCAGCTGAGTGTAATGCCTCCGTCCACTCAGTGAATTTAGACGCAGGCAATTGGATTTACTGTGGGTGGTGCATGGGAGAAACAAGAAAATTTCCGGAAGCTTCAATAACAAACAACTTTTACTTGCAAACTTTAGAACATCCAGATAGAATAAGGCACCTTGCAAACTTTCACTTGGCAAAATTTAAAAGATCCAAACAGAACAAGGCACTGAGCAAGGCGTTGACGGTATTTTTTGGTCTGGATTACAGTGTATTTCTAGAAGAAGATAGGAGAAGAAAGACTCCCTTCTACACTGAGGGAGCTGGGAGTGTTCAGCCTGGAGAAAAGGATGCTCAGGGGAGACCTTAATGCTCTCTACAACTCCCTGAATAGAGGATGTAGCCAGGTGGGAGTTGGTCTCTTCTCCCAGCTAGCAAGTGATAGAACAAGAGGAAATGGCCTCGGGTTGTGCCAGGGGAGATTTAGATTGGATATTAGGAAAAATGTCTTCACTGAAACAGTTGTCCAGCCCTGGAACAGATTTCTCAGGTGGAGTCACCATCCCTGGAGGCATTTAAGAGATGCATGGATGTGGCACTTGGGGTCATGGTTCAGTGGTGGTCTTGGCAGTGCTGGGTTAGTGGTTCAACTTGATCTTAGGATATTTTTCAACCTGAATGATTCCACAATTCTAATAAGAAATGGAAAAAACTGTTCTGTGGCACAGCACTGTACTTAAGCTATGAAAGGTGATTTATCATTAAATACCCAGTAGCTTGTTGCTACATTGGTGGACAAACTTGGCACAAAAAGTGGTCATCAAAAACTTGCAGATGTCTTTTATTTTACAGCTAGTGCAATGGTTCCCTCTGCATATACCTTCAACATAAAGAATTAGATTTCAAGTGAAATTTGAGGAATATCTGGAGTTTTATTGAAATTAAGCATTTATAATTAATAACCAGATTTATAACTTATTAGGACTGCAAGAACATTGAAAGTCTTCCATGATTTCATGTGTGTTGCAAAACAGCTTGCCACACTCTCTGTGTGAAAACAAAATTTTAGCTGGAGCATACCTTAGCAGGGATTATTTTAGAGGATGTTTCTGAAGGGATAAGATGTGTTACAATGAGTACCTGTTGAAAGCAAGGTAATGTGAAAGAGGTAGGCTTGTAACCATTGGCTTACAAATACAGATCTTAATAGCTCACCTAGGGTTTTCTATAACCTTTACATTTTCTGATGTCCATAATTTATAATGTGGCCTTACTACAGAGAGTAGTGATGATTCAGAGTTTGAAAAACAATTGGGAATTAATTATATTGTTTTAACTTCCACATATAGCTTTCTAAAATGTAAACATATCTAGCTAAATCAACTGCTAATTCCTCAATGCTGCACTGAGAGAATATTCATGCATTGAACATTGGCACAAATACAACCATCGTATTTAGTGCTGGAGATACATATCTACATTACATGTCAATTATACTGGTATTTATACCAATGTGTTTCCCTCTCCAAAATCAACTGGCATTTCACAAGCATGCTGGAGGAATGATTTATAGTCACAAATTTAAATGCATTTCCACCAGCAATACCCACACAAATAAAGATACCGATCACACTTACACTGATAAAAACACACAGCGCATTTATTTTTCCCAACTGAGAAAGAGTTATTGATTCACTGTAAAGAGGGTTGGCTTGGAATTTTAAAAATGTAGTGGAGTTTCCAAAGAATAATAAAAAACTAAAATTAATGTGCATATTTGTTAACTACCACATTGAACTATTAAACACCATTTTTACTGTGACTGAATACTTCATATGAGGTGTTAGTTCTGGCTTCTGATATTAAGAAATGGGAAAATAATTGTAGTATAAAGTAAAACAATTATTTAACATTTCACCTCAGCTAGTTAATGTCAAAGATCTTCTTCCTGACTCCTATTCAGTCATTGCACAGTCATTTTGACACAAACAGAGGATCTAATGCAAGTTCAAACTGAAAGAGCCATGCTGTGTGAAGATTTGCATAATAAAAATTTTAAACATAGCTACCCTATGATGTGTAAAGCAGTTCCCAATCAATGAAGTGTTCTAATTACATAAAATGTTTTTATAAAGGGAGACTTAATTGATTCATACTTTGTCTCTCCATTGGCTAATACATTCCCATGAAAACAGAACAAAACTCATTGTTAGGATATTTGGATTACATGGCAAACAAAGATGAAGTCTAAGACCCAGCGATGTATGGAAAAATTATCCTCATTGCTATTTAAGAAGATTCAAAATTATGTTTGAATTGGTGTCATTTTGTTCTTGTTCTGGTTTTTCAAGGATACTTTTCTGGTATTTCAAGGGTAAGTTATACTCGATAAATAAAGTGAAAAAAAAGAACATATGTAATTGATGCAATAACTTTTAAGTAATGAGTAAAACCACCGTTATGAAACATGTCTTAAAAGCCTTCACAACCTTTTCCCAGACAAATCTTTTTTTGATCTGTGTTGATATAAAAATAAGTTCCTCTTATTGTAAAACTTTTTTTTGTTACTTATAACAGAATTGTTCATTTGTAAGGAACAGATAGAGAATTGACAGTAAGAGATTAAGTTCTCCACAGATACCTGGTATGGTGTCTCTACTATCAACCTAAAGAACAGAACAACAAGTCTTGTCTTCTCTGCTCTGTTTCTGCACTGGTAGCACCATCTTTCTACCATGCTTCACACAACATAGCAATTGGCTGAGAATTACAGATTTTATTGCTGCTGAAAAATGGATATTTCAAAAGTGGGCTTACCCTAGACTCTTAAATTGCAATATTTAGATCCTTAGCAGTCATTTGGAGACTCAGCTGTTTTATTTAGCAGCTACCAAACCCAAAGTGGTGTCCCTTTGCCGTTTTGTCACCAAGCAGCAAGCTAGGAAAGAACAGCCAGTGAAGAAGTTGACACACTGATGAAACACTAATATCAGTAGGTGAACAGGGAAAACCATTTATGGCAATGAACCACACTCAGAAGAATTCTAATATGAAGAAATATGCATTGTGTAAAAGGCCTACTAAACTTTTCCTGCTACAGTTAGGGACCACTTCCTAAATATATAAACCAATGATAAAAGAGTTTTCACAGTCTACTGAAAGAGAACTAAGACATTTCTTGGAACAACAGGAATTTAAGGAAAAGATACTCTTCTGTTTTGTTTAGACAACTGCAGTATTTTATCTTCATGCATAATTAGTTGCATTTTAATTGAAATAGAAAAGTTAGCATACATTAAGTACTGCACAGATAATCCCAAATTGTGGAAGTTCACAATGTTTATTACTACTACTTTCAATAGTTTGGTTTTAACCAAAGGTTTCATCTTCTAAAGTATGACAACAAAAATTCTGTTCTGAAGGTATTATATTTATCTCTTAGTCTTCGATTCCTGCAGATGTGCTGCAACATTATTAATTCTCAACAGTGCATGTAAAATTAGATGATGTACATCACCTTCTGAGCCTTTCTAGCTGTAACACTGATTTTCAGCTATTGTAATATCTCCATGAAAATGGCACAATATGGAAACAGACTGGTTGACACTTTTTTGGCCCCAGGAAGAGATACAATTTCTTAAAAAATTATTGAGCTCATACAATTTTTGTTTCCCTTGCTTATATAGAGGGGTGTTTGTTTGGGTATTCAGTCAGAATTCTTTTGAGATAATGAACTGAAGGTTTAGCCAAACATTACATTTACTTGCTGAACTAATATTTCTGTTTACTGATACAGAAAGAACAGAGTTTGAATTTTAATCTGTGAAAAAAGGCTTTATAGTTGCCAGACAGTTAAGTTACAATGTTCTTTCCAAATAGAAGGAAGAAACTTCCAAATAAATGCTTTTAAATTACCTACTCTCAAATATAAAGACTAATACTTTTTTTCCATAAAGCAACAATGAACTCTAAATATCTAATATATTTTAAGTTTTATAAGACTATAACAACCTTCTATAGCCTTAAATGAAATTGCTGAATATTTTCAGGATCTTGGATAAGACAGTTCTTGTTTACCGTAAACAATATGTCTCAGTTTTGAGACAAATTTAAGAGAGGACTCTCTGGAATTAATCCTCCTCCCCAGAAGGGATCCAACAATCTCCTTCCACCAACAGGGAATGAATACTAGCAGATGAAAATGAAAAAAATTAAATTATTTATTAACAAATAGAATGCCCGCCCACAATACAAGGGGGAAAAAAAAGAACAAAAATAAATAACTGTTAAACACTAAACTGTCAGAACTCACTTCCCCCCACACACACAGACAAAAACCCCAAAAATGTCCGGAGAGATTGGGGCAGTGCTGGAGGAATACACCTTATTCAACATGTGGTCCAAGATGGCACTGGCTTTTCATGCTGAGGGAAGCAGAACCTCCATGGAGGAATTCCAGCAGCAGGGGAAAACTCTAGTAGCTACCCGATGTTGACCTCTTTTCTCCATGGCAGTCACGGCAGATGAAGCAGCTGGGGGTGGAAAGAGAAAACAATAACAATTTTTGGACACAACCTGGATATGGGAAGATGATCCCCAAGACACAACATTAAAACATACAAAATTTAAGAACGGACAGTCCCTTGTATCTCTTGCCTATATGAAAAACTAATAAGCTTGTAACTTTCCCTGACAATCTTATAGAATAATGTCAAGTTGTATTTTGAGCAATTTTGAATCTTTGTTCAATAGATTGCTTGGATGACTGTCTTACAGGAGTTATTTTCTAATTGTATATTTACATGATTTAACATTACCTCAAGGTTTTAAGTGTTACTAGAAAAAAAAAGTCCTTTCCTTCTCTGTTGCTATTCTCATACAGGAAGAGAAGGAGGAGGCAGCAACACACAAAAATAAGTTGATGTTATGAAAGACAGTCTACAATGCAAAAATCCTGAGTATTACTATGGCTTGCCTAGTGCATCAAACATGATGTAATTTAAGACTTTTTGAATTTGACCACTTGGCTTTTAAGAATGTTTAATCAATCAATATGAAGTCTTTCTCAACGATAAAAAGACTGACTGTTGTTTATGAGTCAGAAAAGAAAGTTTATATTCTAGGTTCCCAGAAATTAGTACATCAGGTATGATCAAAAAGGAATTACAAGAATTCTGATTGAAGACTACTTTTTATTTAAAGGAGCCTAACAAACACAAAATCCTTTTCTAATCTTACCACTAACCTATTCCATGTCTAGACTTTGAGGCTGTATGTCAAAGGTTCAAAAATAATATGAAATAAATAATTGATGTCATTCTAGTCAGCATATCTCTACACTATCATTTTGACATAAGTCATTATCTATTGCTCAAAATTGCATATTGTACTTTATCATGTAATGTAATTTCTGTCAAATTAAAAATAAATACAGAGTAGATGGACACATTGCTTGACACTTGCAGCAACTACCGTATTTTCTCCCAGTACACAATTACTTCTCCAAGGTTTCCAGAAATTTTTTATATTCCAAAATAGGAAAAAGACATAACGAGATTTATGGTATTTTTAGTAATTTATTGATATTCACAGAGCAATGTGCATTATACTCCTCAAACATCATTTGCCTTAAAATTTTATAAATGCAGAAATTTCAGTTTCACTGTGATAAAATTGATATGCCATTGTGTTCTGATAGAAAGGCTCTTAGAGAAAAAGATTATTTTTCTGTTTATCTCATGCATAGTTTTGATATCAGTTCATGGTCTACATAAGAATCGAAAATTCAGTCACATTGACAAAGCTGTGAAGGAAGCAATTTACTGTAATGAATTGTGAAGAGTGACAAGGTGAACCATAGAAAAAAGGAGTTATGCAGAAATCACAGGCCTTGCCTAGAAGCTGAGAAGAGATTAACCAGTGGACTTACAGGTACCTGTATTGATACCATTTAGTTAATCTTTCCCACAGGCTCCACACCAGGATTTGTAGAGATAGTTACACATAATAAATAGCAGACTGAAACTGTCAATATGCCATTTGATACTTTCATTAGCATGCCAAAGACTAAAACTGACAAGGTATGGAGAAAGAACTAATCACTGCCCTGTATGTACTCAGAGAGGTAATCCCCACAACATTGCCAATATTTTCAAAGGACGTGACTCCACACCGAAAGTGAGAACCTTGACAAGATTTGCTTTCCCAGAAACTTCTGTGGTTGAAGATATTTGAACAGATGAGGTCTTCTTAATAGGCATTTGAAAAACAAAGCATCTTTTTTAAGACAGGAAGAAGATCATGTCTCAGACAGCTAGTCTTTTATTACATAATTTATTCCACATTGAATGGTGCTACTCAGTTGCTATAAAGTCTTATGGGCTTTTGTTGAAGATAAAAGCAAGTATTCATCTAAACAACATACACATCAACAACTCTCAATGTAAATGGAAAGTGATGAAAAACTAATCTATACATACTGAGTTACAGTTTGAACATAAAGAGAAAAATAATTATGATTGAGAAGCCATGTTCATTTATTTCCATAATTACAGAAACCTCATTTAAAAAGTGAGGGAAATTGATTTGGTTTTATATTGTTTATAATGCACAAAACCTTTACTGTAAGTCTAGATTTTTAAGATCTGAGTATGAATAACATTCAGGAAAAAATAGGAATGTATCATACTTCAAATAGCAAAGCTTTAAATGACTGATGAAGTAGTTAGTATTACAGCAACAAATACTTGATTTTTTTTCTGCAGAAAATTAAGAAATACAGAGTAATTGCATTAATTTACTACAAAATAAATATAAAATTATAAAATTCTGTTACTCAAATGTAAGATGCCAAGAAATTTTTATTGTCTGCTTTTTGATGTCATAACATATGCCCCTCTTTTCCTTCATTAGTAGAAGAAAACTTCTCATCAGACACACATACTTTTGCGCTAATAAAATATTAATTTTCATGGTCTATCACATCTGGATAGGATGTGATATCATATCGGCAAGATGAAATCTGCAATACAGTGATGGGCATCATATCATTATCACAATCACACTTCACTTAATATTTAAGCAACTCAACCCTGAATTACCTAATCACCCACACTACTGATGACTGCCTTTCTCTTTGCTGCTAGTCACAGGCAGAGGTCTGCAGGTATGGCCACTCAGGCATTCAGCTTGAACCTGACCTGTACTTCAGTTCTATTTTCAGGGATCATTTTGGCTACACAGGGATAACCTGGTTTGGTTGTGCCTTTGACTCAAGCACCACTGCAAGAAACAGTCATCTCAGACAATAGAAGAGTAACCTTAAGACCCTGAGCTGCTTGACTTTTCTTTTGGCTTTGGTGAGAAGTTCAAGTCCTAAAAAGTCCTAAAGCTGAGGTAAAAGCACAAGAAGAGTCTGTCATAGAAGTGCACTTGCCTGATGTGGAAAAAGAATCAGTGATCCCCTCACTCAAAGCAAGTTCTCAAAGGACACCACCACCACTCATGGGAGTTTTGCTCATACTGCAGGTTCACTGCAAGAACCAAACGGTAAATTTTTACATAAAGCAAACCCCAAAGGCTTGACATATTTTTCTGTTGAAGTTATTTACACATTTAGGTCTTCATTGCATCATTAAAAGTCTAAAAGGTCCAAAGATTTTTGTTTTAAATATATTCAGGTGTTTAAATGTTATATTTGTAATTTGTTTTTAAAAGAATTAAATATACTATCACTGAGTATACCAAGAAATAATCATGTCTTCAGATGTTCGGTAAGACTGAAAGATGATTTGAAGTTTTCACCACACAACTGCCTTTATTTAACTGATTGCAATAGCAGCTTTAAACATTTATTCCTGTCTTTACAGTAAACACATATGCATTGTAGTTTCAAGCTGAATGCACATCTGAAATGCAATAAACTGATTCTGACAGGACATGTAGGAACTGTTATGGATCAGACCTTCAAGAGAAAAGGTAAGACCTTCAGACCTTCAGACAAGGTAAGAAAGGAATATAGAGCAATAAAATCAGCAAATGTAATCCTTTGCAGAAACTTTAGCCTCCTTCCATGAGCATACTGAAACTGATTTCCTTAAAGCTGCAGTACAAAAAGGCGCTCAGTGCTGAGTGCTATAGAACCATATTCCCTTTGCTCAGCTGATCATTTCCACTCCATGATCAAGGGAGATGGAAAGAGGCTGAAGACAAAGGCTTTCAAAGTATGAACAACACAGTTGGATGACAAACATAGAAGAAAAAACTCCCAAAACTTCCTATAATTTCTGGCCTGTTTTTCAAATTTGTGTAACAGAAAAAATGCAAGAAACTCCAATAACATTTCCTTTCACCTAGAGTCAGTTGCCCAGGACCATTTCCAGGCAGCTTTTGAATATATCCAAAGTGGCAGATTTTTTAATACTTTTTGCCTTGGAATATAACCCCAGCTATCTTCAAGTGCAGGTTATAATTTTTTTCAGTGGGAACAATACAACGCTTTCCCTTGGCCATAGGTGCTGATGATTTTGGTGGTGTTTAGATTTTTATTCTCATGAAATTAATTCCTATATAAGTTACACTGTGCAACAAGACTATGTTAGAATGTCAAAACAGTGACGTACATATACAGAAGGAACAGTGAATGGTCACAAAACTATCATGCTTTTTTTGCTCATGTTTTGCAACACAAGAATCCATTTCTAATTACTCTATGCAATTTGCACCAAGAATTACTGTGCTGTATTTCTGAAACAAGAAGTCAGAAGACATACTGGATAATAAAAACTTGAAAGGTGTATTATATGTAACTTCTGTTAATGATTATTGCTCAAAGTCAAAGGGCAGAATTAAATTGGCTTGCTTATCCCAAAGTTGTTCACTAGACAAGCTGCTTACATGTGAAAAGCTCTTGGTTTTTTTGCTGTAATCCTTTGTCATTTGTAGTACAACGATTTTATATGTCACTGCATGTATTACTTTAAAAAAATTGAAATAAATATAAAAATTACTACATTGTCTACACACACTCATTTTTCTGTATCTTATTTCTTCTGATCTTCTCTTGAAATAATTTTTCATGACATTTCTGTATATGCATTATAAAATTTTGGATTGTTCTGCTCTGTTTCTGAAAAATAAGTCTTACACAGTTATTAAAAGGTTTATCACACACACATAAGACAAAGGATCCACTCAGAAAAGATAGATCAGAATTCCTTTCTTGACTATGAAAAATTGCCAGGAAACAAACCCTTGACTTATACCTGAATCAGACACTAGTAGGAAAGAAAATCCAATGTCCTACAGGTATTTCCAGGTATAATAATTATGTGGGAGAATTTGTAGGAGAAGACGGCTGGCCCATCAGTCTTACCAAACCTTATCCAGTGGATGAAATAATTAAAGTGTACCCTTAAGAAATATAGAAAAATATTGTCGGCAAGAATTGTAGCTAACCGAAGAATTGAGGAAGTTCAATCCAGACAGCAGACAAAGAACAGGATGCGGTACAGGAAACCACAAACAGATGGTCAGCCTGCTTAAGTCTTGGACTTTGCTAAAAAAGTATTTTTGCCTTAACTGTCAGCAGATTTTTGCATTAATGAACCAGAAGCTGTTACACCAATACTGTTTTAAGCAAAATATAAAACATAGCTTGTTAGAATAAAGATTAATCCCTTTGCAAAGCACTCATGTGTGATGTATGTCTGTCCTAACATCGACATACCACTCTCACAATTTATGTAGTTGTCAATGTTGTATAAGCATCCTCATAAAGTAGGATTTAATTTTTGTAGTAGTAGGTTCATTTTTGTTTAATTTTTGTTTAATACAGAATTAAACAGTAGTTTAATTTTCATTTAATACATTTTTCACCTTTTTTTCTTAATATCTGCATTAGGACACATGCAACTACTCTTTCCTCCCTCAAAAGGGAATGTTTTACAGTAATAGTACATTAATTTAATATGTAAAGGATCAAGAGAGTGGATAGGAAATAGTGACTAGCCTCAGATTTGTTTTGAAAGGTTTTGAATCGATGTTTAAAAATAAGTTACTAAGCAGCAACAAAACAAGAGGTTTTCTGAACAGCCCTGCACCAGGGAAATATTAATCTCAGTTTTGTGATCAACTTTCTTTGAAGCTTCAGGAAGATGAAACTAGGCCATTTCTTATTCCTTCCTCTCCCCTCCTCCCCAACAGCAAACATGGGCTTAATTTGTAGACCTTCATCTCCTAAAGCTCATTAGACTATGCATAAAACAAAAAGTATTGACTTATGTCAATACTTATAACAAGTCAATACAATACTATGAAATACCACAGAAAATATTTTAAAAATTAGTATACTAATATCAGTTTATATACATGGAAAGGAAACATAGGAGACAATATACTAATTTGCAAGCAAATGAAACCTTTGTACTCAAAACTTGTCCAAATAGTTACATACTATTTAGACATCCATCCTCAAAATATTTCAGCTTTAGTGAAATAAACAAAACAAAAAATAGAAACACCATAGCAGAAGTTCTACAACAATAGAAGCAACAGCATAAAAATTAGACTAGCAAATTAATTTACTTTTCAGTTATAAAGGGACAGTTATTTTGTCATATATGTATATAATGATTTTTAGGTTTTTTTAACATTCAGAAAAAACCAGAGACCATGAGAAGTCAGCTTAACTTTTTTATCAAATTTTTAAAGAAATTTCATCTTATAAAATCTGCTGTTTCTTCCTCCTCACATATCATACTTCCTTAGTATCAAATCCTTAGTAAATTATACACAGAATAAGAACTACCTCCATTTCTCCCCCCCATCCATAAAAAGTTGGGTACATCTCTATCATATCATATCAGACTTTTCAATGTAGTTTTAAATGTTTTGCAGTAACATGAAATAAAACCATTTATAAATGTCAGTTTCATTTAAAAAGCATAAGAAAAATTGTTCAAATTATCAGAACATTTTTACTTCCCTTAGAGTTACATTCTGATTAAATTACCAAGAATTTGTAAAGCATTTTGATTTCTCTTGAAGAGTGAAGCACATGTCTACTTCATCTGACAAATCTAGTCTCATCTTTCCTTCCTTCAGCCAGGTCTTAGCAACAGAGTAAGAACTGAGACTATCAGTAGTAAACCAGTTCAATTTGTCATGTTCAATGGCAAAACTGATAGGACCAATTGCCTATTCAGCAATTTCTACTCCTGTTTTGGTGTCATTAGGATGTAAAGATTTGGAGGCTCCAGGTACACAAACCTGAGCCTGTCCCTAAGGCTTTGGAAAAATATGCTGTGATCTGTCCTCAACACACTGCAAGCACTGAGGGCTCAGCAGGGCATACACCCAGGCCTCCGGTGGATCCATGGTGATCTTTGCAGTCAGTGAGGGTGGGTGATTGCTGACAACATCCCACCAAAGTCCTCATTCCAACAAAATAGCCATAAGGTGAGTTGGAAGCCAGAGCTGTGCAAAACATGAACTTGCTGTCCAGTGATCCAGCTAGTTATCCAGACAGAGAGGAAAGCCACTGTCCTGTTTATGCCCCTTACCAACTTAATGAAATTTGCATTTTGACTTCTATCCACATTCAATGAGACATGCTCTCGGAACATATATGCTCATGCATGACTTTGTATTTTTGAAGGAAGACTACCTCAGTAGAGAAGAAAAGAGGTATTTCTAGATATTTTTAGTCTTTTTCTATCTGACCCATTGGTTGCATTCCAACCCAGAAATGAAGCAGCTTTGCCAACATCCTTCATCTGGTTTGCAAACTAGCCAGAGCTCCTTATTCCATTATATATTGCTGCCAAATATGTCACATATAGCTACAGATATATTTGCTATCTGAAATTTTATTACATTCACAAGACCTAAAATTTCCACTGGTGTTAAAACTATATGCCACAGCACATTAACCCTTTTAACAATATTTAACAGATAATTTTAAGTTACTTCAAACAGACAGAAACCCAAAGATATGTTTATGAATTAGATGAAGTGTCATTCAATCAAGTACTGTCATTTCACATTTCAATAATGTGACAGGGAGTCCCCATCTACCTTGGTTTTTGTTTGGGTTTTTTCCTTTAATAAATTCTCTAAATTTTTTTTTCATCTCCCCTTTGTTTCCCTACTTATATTAAACACTTCTCCCCTTCTGCCATATGGAAATCCGAATCCTTCCTCCAGTTCTATTTCCGTTTTAGGGCATGAATACTTCAATAGTTTTTGTACGCAAAGTCTGGTTTGTTTTGCCTTATGTCAAGTTATCCCTGCCTGAACTTTACTTGAGACATGATTGTTTGGGTTGTCCACCTTCATTTTTAGCTACCCAAAAGTTCAAGACATTCTATCCTCCAGCATCTTACTGAGGTCATGCATTCCAGAGGCTTCCATCTTAATTCTAAATCAAACACTGTTTCAGTGAATACAAAGAAATAGCACACATTTTTACTCCCCCCTTTTCTAGCTACTAGATATTCTTTTACATATCTCAATATTCAGAAATAAAAATCTAAAATTTGGGACTCAAATTGCAAATTTCAAGTATACAAATTGTATGTAAGTGGGGAATTTAAATTTGAACAGCTTCCACATTTCTATTAAATGATTGTCTCGGGTTTGAGACAAATTTAAGAGAAAAACTCTCTTAACTGATTCCTTCTCTCCAAAAGGGTTCTAAAAATCCCCTTTCCACCAATAAGGAATGAATACCAATAGACAAAAGTGAAAAAAAGTTAAACGGTTTATTAACAAGCAGAATGCCTGCCTACAAGGCAAGTGGGAAAAAAAGTAAATAACTGTTAAGCACTATATCATCAGAACCCAGTTCCCCACACAGACACAGAAACAAAAAATCCAAAAGATGTCCAGAGAATGGGGGCAGTGCAGGAGGAATACACCTTTCTCAACAAGTGGTCCAAAAACGGTGCTGGCTTTCCACACGGAAGGCAGTAGACACACTGCCCATGGAGCAGTCCTGCAGCAGAGGAAAATCTTAGTGGCTACCTGGTGGTGACTTTTTCTCTGACGGCAGTCATGGCAGGTGAAAACAGTTGGGCTGAAGCCTTTCAGTGTGCTTTCTCTCCATGGCTTGGCTCCTTGGCCTTGGGCTTCAGGCAGGAGCCTGCGTGGCAGCACATGGCGGGCAGGGATCCTGCAGAGAGCGGCTCCACTCTGTTCACACAACCGCCACACTTCGAGCCAGGAATCGGAAGAGAGGGAGAGCAACTCCCGGCCCTGCCCCCACCAGGATCCCGGCTGGGCTCATGTGATATCCCCACGCCGAGAAGGGGGAGGGGGGTGCATCTTTTGGCATAAGAAGAGGATCATGGAATAGACTAGATCACTCCAGGACAATGATTCTCGTAAGGCTGCAGTTACTTTAACTGTGTCACCTCTGTTTTTCTCTTTGTTCTGAATGAATTCTGTTGTTGACGTGTACCAGTGAATTGCTGTGTGATTAAAGGCTGTCCAGGAGCAATTCGTAGAGTGCTTTCATACATCCAAGTGCATTCCTTTTTAAAGCTATGTGAGTTTTTTCAATCCTAATTGATCTAAACTTATATCCTTAAGCACAGTTCTATTGCTGACTTAACTCTCCTTTGTGTGATATTTAATTTTGCTAAAGCAGTCTTTCCGAAATATTTAAGGTTTTGCAGACAGATGCCAACCTGATGTGCTGAAGTCTTCGGTTACTGGGAACAAACTGGTTCCAACCTTTAACCCTAATGCATTAATGCAACCTTTAATGCAACTTTTAACATTATTGCATCACATTAATCTAACATAACGTGATTTTCAGGAATCTACATTGACTCAGCATTATACAACATGAAATCAGGTGAAAAGGGTGGGCACTAAACTACTTGTCATGAGAGGACTATGCATGAATTTTCTTTGCTTAACTTTGAAGGGATCACATAAATGCTTTTGCTTAAGCCATCTTGTTCAGAAGAATGTCCAAAATATTTGCCTTTTAAACCATGAAGTTTTTCCTGTTTTCCTTTCCTATCCTCTTTGTTTTCCTACATTGAAGACTAGCTATAAAGACAACTTTAGCGATGGAATCATTTCAGCAACAGAATGACTCCAACATTAACAATTTCAACATATAATTAATTTTCTACTCTTAATAAGTTAAATATGTATCAAAGTAAACTGTTACTACATCATTGGGCTCCTTAGTCTCTTTCACAAGTTTTCAAACCTCTCTTGTTTCTTGTTCAGGTATTTACCTGATAACTTCTGCCACCTTTTGAAACTTTCAAAGGCCTGCATGGAATAAGTGCAAGAATAAATCTCAATTTCTCTCCGGAACATCTTCCTATAATCTTTTAAAGCACTTTACACACATATTTATCTGAGTTAGATATCCGCAGCATTTGGAAGTAAATGCCAGAAAAACTGATGATATTCAGCAGGCTATAACCAGCGTAAAACTTCAAGTGGCAAACTGGCAAGGCTTGGCATAAAGCAGTCTATGGACTCACCACATAAAAGAGGAAGAAAAGCCCAAGGAATATACTGCAATGGAAAAGAAAAACAATCATTCTAAGTGAAGAAACAACCAGTTGCTTTTTTTAAAACTATTTTTAAATCACACATTCAAGCTAAAAAGTAAAATTCATATGTGTTGGATAAAAAGGTCAACATAATTTTCTTCACAAGGAAGAAAAATTTCTGTATGTCACCAACAGCTAGAAAAATATGATCAAAACATGCACGCTGCTTTTGAAAAATAGTTCTGAACCTTCTTTGAGCTCAAAGTATCAGATTTTACATATTCATAGCCTTCAGTAAGTACTGCAGGTCTTAATAGGGTTTGAAAACAAATGGCATTGAAACCTCAGAATCTGTTTCACACTTATATGAATGCAAATTAACATATATATTTCACAGGAAGTATTTAGTAGGAACAATAGGTAAGGATTGAGGAAAGCTGGTTCCCACAGACTTTGGTTAATCTAAGGGATGATCTCTAAAAAGTCAGAAAGGTGGATGTTTTTTTGCCTTCTGAGTAAATTCATTACCATACATTTAGTGATCATTTACAGTTCAACTGCTCAGACAGTGCTTGTATACAACTTTAGTGAATAAAAGATTGCAGAAATAATGGTAGTTTAACTTACAGTGAAGAATCTGACAAAAAAATAGCATAGTTTATCAGTGTCAGTACAACAGGGCTCTGATTTTATTAATTCTAGATAGCAAGGTGTGCTGTCTCCATTAAAAATAGAAAGACAGATCGTTTAGTTTCTCCATGAAATGCAAAGCGAGAAAGGAGTCTGTTATGTGAATGCAATTTGTCTTTCAGTAGGAAATCTTGTGAAGAGAGAGACGGCTGAGCAAGTACAGTTTGCAGAAAGCAGCATCAAAATAAATTGTAATAATCAAAATTATGTTCTGTTTACAATTAGCGCTACTCACTTTGCCTGAACACACATCCTCTAAGTAATTATTAACAGCTCAGATCAGTCAGACTTGCAAAAAGCTTTTTTTCTTTCTTTAAATCAAAGAGACAAACACTGAATATGCAGGAATGCAAAAAAAAAAGTTCCATACCTGAAATATATTTATTTTAGTTTTACTTAATCAAATTTCTACTTTCATTCACTGCTATGAATTTCATACTGTTTTCACGGATACAGTAAAGTTTTCTAAAAGATACCACACCTCCACATGGAAGAATAAAAAATTCTTCATGAGGAAGTGCTTTAGTAAATAAATGAGACTAAGATCCACCTGAAATATATAATATTGGACTCAAGCACAGGAAGATTCAAAGATCAGAGTTTACATGGATCCATGTGAGGCTTAACAGAAAGTGTATACGAGCTCTGCTTCTCATACGAGGGAGAATGGACTTGGGAAGTGAAAACTTATTTCATGACCACATACAGCCTTTTTAACCATTCAGCAGTCATCAGTCAGTTTTGAAAGAGATACATTGACTATTCAGTTGCTCAAACAACATGATTGTTCGCAGCCCATAGCTCTGTTCTCTGTGTTGGTGGTTGGTGTATACATACATATAAAATTACGCACGTTACAGATATGTATACATATATATACACAGAGGGAGGGAAAATATGTTTATACTTCGAGAATTACTTACACATCTTAAAAAAAAACCGAGCACAAGCTATCAGATTCACACAGACAAGTGCTATCAAGATAAGTAAAGTTTTGATTTTTCACGATCTTAAACCAGCATAATTGACAAAAATATAAGGCTAAATTTTGAGGTGGTTTACACAATGGAGAGCCACTTCAACTATCAAAGTTGCAAAGAGGTGTGGTATTTAGCCTGTTTGACGTCTAATTTTAGGACAGGAATATAGAATGGGAGCAAGTGTGTTTCTGAGATAACGTACAAGTACAGCTCTTTAGTGCATGCTCATGATAATCCCAAATTACTTTTAAAATAATTCTTGTGAATTTTAAGCTGAGCATTGTATTCCACCTACCATTCATTTTCTCCCCTCACATTTTCCAAGTCATTCTCTGTTATCCATGACCTGATTAGAGGCAGAACACACTGGAGTGTGAACAAGTACAGATGGCAAATCAAGTACAACAGAAACTTGAAAAACTACCCAGGCAAACCAAGTCATATTAGCTCAAGTTTACAAATTGTAAAAAACAGAACTATAGAAATAGTTTTTCCCCTACTCATGTCTCCATAACTAACCCAGTAAAATGAAGTTTTATAAAAATTCTAGATTATAAGCAAGAAAAGTTGAAGTGCATAAAAGAGGAGGCTACAAGACTTATAAGGCAAGTTCTTTCTACAAGAGAATTCTTGAAAAAGTCCTGGAGAATACTGAGAAAGAATAGGGCCCAAAAATTATTTGATAATTGCTTTAGGAAATCTATGGTTCAGTTCCAGTACAGATGTTTTTCTCATATGAAATGCAGTCTGCATTTCAATGCGGTTTTCTCCGGAATTAGAGGAAAATGATAAAACTTCCACTAGAATATTATTTGCCAAAGTACAACATTATTTAAGAAATGATACAGCAGAAAGCACAGAAAGGGACAGTTTTGGCTCAGAGACCAGCTTTCAACTCCAATAATCTAGAGAAAAGTAGGCCTGTATTTTTCATTGTGTTTAATTTTAGTTAAGGTCAGAGATGCTGCAAGGAGAAGACGGGTGTTTTTGCAACGACATTGGATTCCACAAGAGACCTTTGCGCTAGGTAATGTTTTAGATATGAATGTCAGAAATAATCCCTAGACCTGAAATATTTGAGATTTCTCTCTTAGTTAGAAAAGAGATTACGCAAACTCCTAGGTCCATTTGAGAAAATAGAAAACTAAACCAGTGTTTTCAAGTCTGACATGATGAAGAAGCAGAATTTTAATTAAACATCCTTTTATAACCTGCTGTCAACTCAGTTTTTAATTCAGATTGTGGTAGTTGAACTGAGTTTGCAAAGGTAAAAACTGACAAAATTATAGAGGTGCAAAAATGTGCATAGAAATACCTGATTCCTTGTAACTTCTTTCACAGTAGTCTCTGTGTACTGTAGACCGCAGGCTGTCACACAGACTTCAGCGGTTCATGAAAAGTAGGTCTGTAAAGAAATCCTGGAAAAGATGGAAAGAGAGCACATCCACGTTGTTTTTTGTTCCTACCCTTAAACCACATGTCTGGTTAGACTAATGCTCTGTGGGAGCAAAGCTAAACTGGTTGTTCCACAGCCACATGATGTATAGGATGCAAAAAACTAAGAAAGTTATGACCTCCAGGACCTACAGTAAACAAACAAAAATACGACATCCCACAAAAATAATGGTAATGTAGTTTGTTTCCCCTTAGGGGTACACTCTCGTATTTGTTGAGATGGGAGAGAAACACATACAAACATGACAAACTGCCTATATAATTAATGCTTTTATATTTAATGATTATAAGATAAAAATTACTCTTACACATAGGTCTTGCATGTCCAGTTCCCATGGCATAGGACAAGTACAATAGCCCCCCAAACTTTTTAAGGATGACAAATAAGGAACTTACATTAATGACTGGAGAAATAGGCACTTTTGCAAGTGTATATTTTATTTCTTCACCCCCCTGAAGTGCCACATTCCTTCCTTGTTTAGTGCATTGATTAACCACTGATATTCATGTTATTTCTATACATAACCATCAAATACACTACAAACTTTCATGGCCTAAACATCACTGATTGTGTTTAATAGCTGTAGTGTCAGGCTTCTTCCTTGGACAGGTTTCAATAAATAGAAATAAAGAATACTAACTGTCTCTCATGAATTTAAATTAAAATTAATATTGGCAACACCTCTGCCTACCTGAGAGGCAGCTATTGGCATCAGTATGCTGGTATTCTGTACCAAGTCCCTCGTACCCAAACATAGAATGGTCACAAAACCCCTTCAGGAGCCAGTTTCATCCATTTCATTTAATGTAAGTTTTTAATGGCTTGCTGACCTTCAAGATAATAATGTGGTTTAGAATACTCATTGCATGATGTTTATAAAAAAGAAAAGTAAATTAAATCAGACCTTATGGAAGAGATTATGTACTTGTCGATATAAATTTTATCTACCTCATAGAAAATAATTGTGCAATCATACAGTACATGGAAAATATCAAGAAAATTAATAACATCTAATCCAATTTAAATGGTACAAAGTCAAAAGGATTGATAGCATATACTTTTTAGGTACTATAACCTAGGCTGTAGAACCCCATAGTTCTGTGACCAGAAAAGTTGTAACATCACAGAAGATAGCAAATTCATCTAAATAATTAAAAAATATGAGTTTTCAGTCAGACTCCAGCAGGAAGTGCTGGGAGACTGGAGGGGGAACAGGCTGCCCAGGAGGCAGCAGGGATGGAGCCAGAAACTTAACAGCAATTTATCTACATACAATTTATAAAGCCATTCACATATCTATGCTACAGTATTTAAGGACATGCAAATTGAAGTGAGATCTTTTATGAAAATTATGACAATTTTCAAAATTATCATCTTAGCTCCAATTAAAAAAAATATTTAAATGGCTGAAAATCTGTGGAAATTACAATCAAATGTTGAAGAAGTAGAGCAATTAGATATTTTCTAATCCAAATCTCAAGATTCAAAATATTTAAATAACTATAGGGGAAGAGAGAAGAATTGTTTAAAATTTCCTTTCCTGTACTTGAATCCTTATAAGAACACCCACATGCCATTTAGAAGTATGCTGATAAAAGTAGCAACCATTTCTATGGGAGCTTAAGAAAGGAAAATTGTTCATAATTCTCCCCCAAATTAAGGCAGAAAAAAGACCTGCTTAATTTTTAAAGCCATTCAAAAATTGCACATTATTTCAAGGCCTTTATACTGTTTCAATTCCTCAATACAAGCTCGTAGCACCTTTTAAAACTTTGATTTTCTTCTTGGTCTATAAATAAAAGCATTTTCAATCTACACTCCTCCTGTCATTTTCTTCTCTGAAGTAGCTAAACTCCATATTACATAAAACCATAAGCATGATCTGTGAAATTTTCAGTTTAATTATTACTAATTTGTCTCTTGAAACTCTTAGTGACTAGGGTGTCCCAGCTGCTGTCTGGGTTGCAGATGGGGAAAGCTTAAGAGTGGACAAGTGGCAGAAGCATCCTGTTGTGGCCAGCTTGGAGGCTCCATGTATCCTTGGTTACCGACTACCCCATACTCACCGCACAGCTAGACCAGGAGTAGTTTGGAATTAAACTTTTAGCTAGAAGACTTTTGGAAAAAAAATAGTATCTAATGAAACTAAAGAAACTGCTCTATGAAAAAATGTGTTAGAAATCTTGTATAAATTGAGGTAGTTTATCCTTCATACACAAGAGCATGCTCTATCTGTAAAAAAACCCATGCCTGTACATGTAAACACAGTCCCTTGAGCTGCTTTTTGAGGTGATTCACTTCAGTTTTGTTCTTGATGCACGTGTGCTTACAATTGAGTTGTGAAATAAGCCTGGTGGTTTTATCCATTTTCTAAACAAACGTTCCTAGGAAAACAAAACACAAAATAGCTTTTAAATGCTGCTAGCAGCTATATCTTACATGACATTTTGTTCCTTTACCACTCCCACAAACCAGTTTAAATCTCTCTGTCAAACTTTCTGGTGATAACTTTTTCTATTTTAAATACTTAAGTCTTTAAAAGACTTTGAAATGTGTGGTTTAATTTCAAAGGAAAGCATTTTTGTTTCATTGTAGGAAAACTAATGTTTCCTCTACAATATTCTCATTTACTGTATTTGTTACTATGCTCTTACTACACTATCTAGTAAAAATATTATTTAAATCCAGTGGAAATAAATAAATAAATAAATAAATAAATAAATATTCTCTATTGGTCTTTGATAGTACACTGTGCCAAAACAATAGAACTTTCCTACTTCAGGGGTATGATATTCCCAGATACTTTTGTTGTCAAACTCATCTTCCATAAAAGAGCATTGACAATAATACTCTCAGGAACGCACTAGTCCAAAACCAAAGCCAAGAACAGCATTTGAGCACTTGTGTCTTGTTTAAGAGGAACTTCCTTGACAGCTTCTTCACTCACACCTTTGAAGACATTTCAGGTTTTTCTTTTTCTTTAAACCTTCCAGGTTTGGAAGAGAAACTGTAAAGTGAAACCAAAAGAGCTGTTCCAGCAATAACAAAATGAGGGATTGGCAGAGAGCAGTAGGTTTTTCCTGTGTGTCTGTCTTCTTTCTGACCACTTGTTTGCTCTCTTGTCTTTCGTATCTTCCCCTATTCCTGGCACTTTTCAGCTCTCCTATGACTTTTTTTCTTTTAGACTCACTATCTTCCCTTCACAATAGTAAAAAGAAGAACTCTGCAAGTATTTTGTCCAAGTTTCTTGACAAAACGCTGTCCTAAGGTAAGTTTATATTTTCCTTTCTTTACCAGGAGAATACTTGGATTCAAAGGGTTGTTGGTTTGATCTGGAGTCTATTCTTAGCACTGAGGCTGTTCTCTCTTTTCAAGCAGTTTTCAGCCCCTCATAGTTAACCAAGCTCGCTTTCATTGTAAAATTTAAAGTTGTCTTCAAACTCTGAAATATCTGTCAAAAGAGTATATTGAAGATTGAACTCCAGATATGTGTAACCTAGACCAAGTTTTTCAATTACATTTTACAGATTCTATCTTCAGTTACTGCTGCAGACATTAGTGCTATGAAATTTGAAATACTAGAAGGGTTTTAAGTAAGGTTTTAGGAAGTCAAAAGGAAGTTCAGAACCTCATGAAGTCTACATATTCAGAAATAAGGATATTGACGTTTTTAAAACTATATCATTTGTAAGTAATCCAAGGAAAGGCAGTGAAAGGACCGAAGCCTCCTGGCTAATAATTCTTTCCAACGTGTCATATTCTGCTCAAAGAGTTTTCATCAGAGTTTTAAAAAATATTTCTTTGTGCAAACATTTTCAAATCTCAGGCAATGTATAGGCATTTAGAACTGACCAACAATAACTTTGATTGAAGACTCTTTGGTGACTAAATTATATTTCAGTACCAGAAGTTTGCTGGATAAAACATACTTGAGACATGACAAAATTAGCCATTAAGAGTGCTCAAAACAGAACTTTCAAAACTTTAGTTCTCTTTGTTGTTGAGTTGCATATTTTCCTCCTTTGCCAATACTTTCAGGTATTCAAGCAATTGTCCCAACTAGCTACTGCATATTAGTTACTACTACACGGATAAAGCAGTTGACAGCTAGAGGAGTTAATGAAATTCTGTTTTACTGGGAGAAGTAAATATGCAGAATCTTCACTGTCATTCAAAACACACCTGGATAACATTGATTAGTCTTCCCATAAATACAGCTGGAAGTACCTTTAGATATACTGTAATTGCATGTTTCATGAGAGCAGAACAAGCAAAAATATTGTGGTTTACACTCCTGTCTATTTAGATTCATCAGCAATGTGCTCAGTCTCTGGGAACATTAAACAAGATGCACAAAATCACCTGCTCTTTTCCCTCGAGAAGCTGTTAACATTTCAGTGAAAAGCTGGTCTTAGATTGCTTGTGCTGATGTTAACCTTATGAAAGCTGCTCCTTTTGCATATTGAGAATGGCTATCTCTAATGACTATGTAAATGTTGCATGCTCTTTTTTCTTGCTGTTATTTTACGACCACAATAAAAACAGAGATGTGCATATGTGTTCTCAGTTGGCTATTAAAAGGCAGCCCAGGGTTTTATTCTTGGAAGCAAGTGATTACCAAACTCTTCAGAAAGATTTTGAGATGTATGAGCAACTGTAATTTTTTTCCAAACCAAACAGGTCTTTCCATTATTTACCACTACACTAAGATAATGGTGTCTGTAGAAACACATTAAATGTCAGCATTGAGAAAATTTTGTTTTCACAGTCAACATTTTTGTAGTTGTAGTGGGATTATTGTATAATTTTCAAGATGAGTTCTGCCTAATCTGTGTTTGTTTTATTGTTTGTTGTCATATCTTCTAGTTATCTAGTTAGATTAAGGAATTGCTGTTGCATATCCTTGTCATCCATACAGTATATATGCGTGTTCTAACAAAGGAATAATCTCTTGGAAAATCTGAGAAAAAGTGCTGATGTAAAATATTTATGCTGCAGACAGAGCATGAATTCTTAGAACAACTTAAATACCCTGCCATAGCAGTCAGGTTGGACAAAAGATACATATGAACATAAAAAAGATATCACTAATATAACAATCACAAATTATGGAGGAGAGAAGAAGAGTTCTGACTTGTTTTGTGACAGCTTGGCAGGTGAGAGGAGAAAGCTGGAGTCAACTGTGTTGCACAGAAATCTATACTGATAGAACAAAATAGAAGCACTGAATCAATCACAGCACTCTACTCCTGAGTGCAAAGTGACTGTCATGTTAAACACAGAGGAATGCTTCTCCAGTACTTTAAACTACACTCACCATAACCCCAGCAATTATTCACACCACATGAAAAGAAGTTTACTTTTCTTCCTTTTACCAACTGTTGTTTTTATGTATTTGAGGTTGATTGGTTGTCATTTAATTACAGAAAAAAATCTGTCAATTTAACATATGAAACTAAACAGATGTAGTCATATTCCATTTCAGCTTTATGTGGAATATAAGCGATATGTTTTTAAACAAAAAGAGGTTGAAAGAAACACTCAAAGTTTAGAAACATGAACCTAACTATACACTTTGCCTGGTTTAGAATATCATACTAGATTAGATTGCACTTAAGTGCTAGGAAAAGATTAGAGCTGGGAAGGTGATGGTAGAAAACTCTTCCCACAACAAGAACGGTTCAGTTAAACCACAGACGTAGTATATAAAGTGGACCAGTTCTAGTAGTATGGACATGAAGGAATCCAAATTAAAGTGCTGAAGAAGAACTTCAAGAGAGATGGAGATGACAGGGATAGTACATGATGATCCCTTGCTGTGATAAATGTTCCAAGTGCAACAATCCCTGTGGAACCAGACAAAGTGGGGAGAAGAGAGCAAACAATTCTTCACCCACTTGTGCGTCATTTTGCAAAGAATATTCCAGCTGCTCAACTATTTTTTTAGACGAAGTCTCCACCTTTTCTTAGACTTTTTTTCCAATCTGTAAGAGTAACTATCAATGTGAAAGGAGTTGGAACATTTCTTTATGCATATGCATCTCTATCCAGTTGAAAATCCCATGCCAAAAGCAGCAGCAGAAGGCTAAAGAAAGCAGAAAAAGAGATGTAAACAACAACTCCTTTCCCATTGTGTCAATACTTGAACTGAACATGTAAATAATTGGGAAATATTTCCACCTCCACTTTGATACCACCGCAAAAGATGCCAGAGTGACATGGTGCTTTCTAGAATGAGTTAGCACATGCCTAAAAATCAAACTAGAACCTCAGGCTGCTGTACAGGTTGACTGTGACACTTTAAATCTTCCAGCAAAAACCATAAAGTGTGCAACAATGTGAGATAAAACACACATGTTAAAAGAGGCTTGCATTGAGTAATTGATTTTCATCTTTCATCATCATATTAAATTGATTTTCATCTTTCATCATCTTTTGATTAGATATCGCCTAAACTGACTGATATAACTAATATTTTCACTGGTACAGAAATGATTTATTATTATTCTATGCACAAGATTTGAAATACCCAGCTACCCTTGCCATACCAGAACAATCTCTTAGTGGTCAGGGTTCATACACATGAATAAGACTTTTTGCTCACCAATTCAACTTATAAGAGATAATTATTTTACTGTAATACCTAAAACCAAACCTCAGTAAGATGTTACTCATCTATGGAAAACAGTATATGTAGAGACACCATTATGATTGTACAAGAAATAGCAGAAAACCCTTTTCTTCAGACATATCTGTGTCTTTTTACTATATCTATGTAAATGTTAGGAACATTTTAAAAAATGAACTGAACTCCCACAGAAATGTAAAAATTTAGAAACAACAACCAGAAACACTGCATATTCAAAGAGAAACTGCCACACACATACACACAAAATCCACTTGTGCCCTCCAGTATCCCCTCTCTCGAAGGATATGGGTTTTTTTGCGTTACCACACAAAACAAAAGTATATCAGTCCATCAAATTTAAAAATTAAAAATAAAACAAGTCTCTTTCAAATATACCTTCAATTTTCACTTTGTTCTTCCAAAAATAAGAATATGTAGGAAGTTTGGGTTTGATTGTGGTTTGACTTTTTTTCCCTTTTTATAGTACAATAAGAAAAATTTGCAATTCAATTCCATCAAGAACTCAAAATTTCACAGTCTTGCAGTGAGTCCTTTGAGCCTTCAAAGTGTTCAACAGAAATTTTCATTTCTGGTTATATCTAACTTCCTCCCCACAGTACTATGCTCTCTCTGCTTCCTCTCCCCAAGGCTGACTTTGAATCATCCTTTTTATGTCTTTTGACAAAGTAACTTAAAGTAGCTTCAGAAATTCTACATAGAAGCATAATTACTAACAATCACTCCCCACAATTTGGTTAATTATTTTTGTTATACAGAATTAGCTTACATACCTCTGGTAAACTTACAAAAACACAGTCAAAACAGTTGAAGAGACCATACCAACATTTAACTACTTTTTGCCTTATTAAACAAATCAGTTGCTGATTTGCAAACATATGATTTAGCCCTACACAGATGTTACCCAGCCTGCTTAATCCATTCTTGAGTCCTCAACTGAATAAACAGCAAAAACTTCTCTAGCAGAAATTGCTGAATTACGTCCCTGCTTTGTTTGCAAGCAGGTGGCACCTCTCACAGACCTAATCAATTCAGCCCCATTAATGAATACACTGTAGATCTAGGTAATCTTGCTTTGGGAAAAAAAAGGGCTCTCATTGCCAGTGTCTTCTTGATGTTCATTCTTTAAATTGTTCATTTTTAGAAGAAGCAGCTTAGTACTGCTGAAATTTTTCCTCTTCGACAAATTTTATTGTTCTCACACTCACCTCATTTTAAAGTTGGCATTTCAAATGTTAATTGACTTAGGATACAGCAGAACAGGTGCTCATAGTGTTCTCTGTTAAAAATTGGTGCCTCTGATTTTCACCTCACCCAAATCCTCAAACTGCAGAATTTCTATGGAATATTCCTTTGACTGATGAAGAATGACAGTTCATTAACCTTCCCAAAATCTTCTAGCAGAATGTGATTAACCCAGTTTTGCCATGGAGATTGCATTTCTCCACATCTGCTGCTTTTTAGTGATTCCAGGTTGCAGGAAACTTGTCACTTGGTCGTTAGTTTGTTTCTTTATTGTTTTGTTTGGGCTTTTTATTTAGTGGGATATCTCTTTTTCTTGTCACAAAAGCATGGACTGTTCCCCGCCCTGGTGGAAATCCAGCCTTTCATTAGCATGAACTTGCAGGTGTAGCTGTGAAAATGTCTTCCCCTAGAACACCAGTTCTGAGAAGCTCCAGTATTCCCAGACAAGGACTTTTTTGGGTTAATTTTGCAGGCAATGCTCTTTTCATGTAATGAAATTAATACTAGTTATGCCAGGCCATCTGTGCGTACCAAATGCACATGACACCATCCATCTTGATATTTCTGGAACCTGAAGAAGCTGAGCACACACACATGAATTGCGTCACCGCTGAGAAATATGTTTATCTGGAACAGTTCTTTGAATCAGTCTTTTATCTAATATGTCCTCCATCACTTGATGTTTCTACCAAGCTTGTCTTTCTCAATGGATAGTGGCATTGACAAATCAAATTAGAATCATGTAACTAATTTCTTTGGCACAAGAGTTAGAAGATGCTGTTTCTATGAACCAGCTGCAACCATTAGCCCTATATTTTACAATTGTTTCTGCTCTTAAATTGGTTTAATAAACAGTCGATCGAGTGTATTTTATCTGTCACTCTTATTTAAAATTATCAGACTTTGTGCAGATCCCACACTCGAACATAATAAAGTGAAGGATTTCAAAGAGAACATTTTTTTAGATGATAAATATTTCTTACTTCTTTGTAACTAAGCTTTTTTCCTATCTAATTTATCAAGTAATCATATAATTAACAATTTCTATTCATATTTTTCACTCTTTTCTTCACTCCCACAAAATGACTAAAATAATTAAGATTATAACTATTAAAAATCTCTTTACTAATAAAATCTCCTGGCACTTACTGCTCTGAGTTTGCTGCAATTGTAGTACTACCCCAAAATACTAAAGGCACCTAAGCTAATAAATTCATTAACATGGGGCTACTGCCTAGAGACAAGGTTCGTAAAGGTACATTTTATTTGATTCTTCTTTTTATTGTGATGATACGAAATTGAATTGATTCCCTGTATTCTTGATAGCAATCAGTAGCAGCTTTGTAATCTATTCACCTGAAAAATACATAATTCTTAATTTCTCTTGCAAGGGCTTTAGTGATTGTTTATCTACAATATGAGCAATAACATTCGATTAAATAATTAGACTGTAAAGGCATTTTTATTCTTAATCAAATTTTACTGGCACTGAAACTATTGCCCATGAATAAATTGGAGAACTCCTACATGTAAACAAATTTTTCAGATACAGTAAACAGTGGTTTCAGTGGTTTTCTAAAAAATCCTTGGTGAGGTTCAGATTAATAGTTCAGATTAGTTGCATGTTTCAAATCACGTTCCATGATCTGTTCCTGATGTATTCTACACACATCCCATTTGAATTATAGGATTGTGCTTAAGAATCAGTTTTCACATCAAAAAGGCAGAAAAGAAGAATATATATCCAAATCAAACATACAATCATACAAATAGCCTAAGTCTACACATAGCCTGCCAAAAAAGTAAATAAATCTTGTGGCAGTGTGGGCTGCCACATTCCATACTGTCTATTTACGACATTTTGTATATATTCAATCAGCTTCATTCAGTCAGCCTCAGCTCTCTGCCTATAAGATCATGGAGCATATCCTGCTGGAAGACATGTCCAAACATATAGGAGACAGCGAGGTGCATAGAGACAGAAAACATGGCTTCACCAGGAGGAATCCATGCCTGACTAACCTAGTGGTCTTCCACAATGGAGCAACTGCATCAATGGACAAGGGAAGCGCTGCAGGTGTCATCTACACAGATTCCTGCAAGGCCTTTGACAGAGTCCCTCACAATATTTTTGTTCCTAAATTGGAAAGATATGGATTTGAAGGCTAGACTTCTTGATATGTAAGGATTTCTCTGGCTAACTCCCTCCAAAGACTGATAGTGGTTCAATGTCTAAGTGACAACCAGTAAGGAGTGATGTCCTTTAAGGGTCCAAACTGATACCAATAGTACTTAACACCTTCACCAGTGACACGGACAGTGGGATTGAGAACATCCTCAGCTGGTCTGCAGGTGACACCAAGCTGAGTATTGCAGCTGGTTTGCTGGAGGGAAGGGATGCCATCCCAGGGGACTTTCAGATTTGAGGAGTGGACTCATGCAAACCTCATGAAGATCGACAAGGCCAAGCGTAATGTCCTGCATCTGAGTATAGGCAATCCTCCATGTCAAGAAAGACAGAAGGATGAATGGGCTGAGAGCAGTCCAGGGGAGAAGGACTTGGGGATATCAGCGGATGAAAAATTGGACATGAGCTAGTAACGTGCACTTGAAGTCCAGAAAGCAAACCACAACCTGGGCTGCATAAAAAGAGGTGTAGTCAGCAGGTCAAGGGAGAGGATTCTCCCTCTCTATCTGCTCTTGCAAGAGCCCACCTGGAGTGCTCCATCCAGCTCTGAAGTACACAGTACAAGACAGACATGGACCTGTTTGTCCACATCCAGAGGAGGCCACAAAGACGATCAGAGGGCAGGAACACTTCTGTGAAGACAGGTTGAGAGAGTCGGGGCCATTTGGCCTGGAGAAGAGAAAGTTCCTGGGAGACCTTCTTGTGGTCTTTCAGTACTTGTAAGAAAGATGGGGACTATACACCAGGGCCTGTAGTAACAAAACAAGTGGCAATAGTTTTAAATTGAGAAAAGGTAGATTTAGATTGGACATTAGGAAGAATTTTCTTACAGTGATGGTGATAAGACACTGGAAGAGGTTGCCCAGAGTTGTGGGTGCATCTGCCCTGAAAGTGTTCAAGGTCAGGTTGGAAGGAGCTATGAGCAACCGGATCTGGTGAAAGATGTTCCTGCTCATTCTGATTCCATGACTCTGTGAGTAACATTCTCTAATAAGACCTCATTACAAAGTAAAAGGCTGTTATCTGAATGTTCTGCAATAAAAATGCAGGAGTCCTCATTCTTTATAAAGTTTTAGTGCTGCAATAATACTAACAAAGATGGCAGAAAAATATGTCTGAATAAATGTTTTCCAAATAATGTCTCATTCTGATGGAATTTTTATTAACTTGTGGAAGGATATCATATGTGACAAATAGTAGTGTGTATGAGTAAACAAGTTACCAAAAGACCAACTTAGGTGGGAGTTTACAGCATATCAACTAGTTTATGTACTTGTGTGTACATATTCTTATATTCTAATCCTGATATAAGTGGAAGGGAGCTCACTCCAGAGGCTACCTCAATTTAGATTAGTCATGATGTGCAAAGAGTATCTGAACTGCTATTATATCCTGCCTTTCAAGTTTGTGGTAAAGTACAAGGCACCTTAGCTAACACATTATAAACTACTTATCTAAGTAAAAGTAAAAGGCAATCGTGATGGCAGGCTTAGTTAACTACATGTTTTACACATCAGCTTGCAGAAATTAGCACACCGGAGACTGTTGAACTACTCTTGATCTTACCAAGACCAAACTGAAATTTTAGTTTGTAATGTGCAACTTCTTGGTTACAGTGGATGGATAAAAGGAAAGAAAGTAACTTTGTCCTGGAAAAACTGTATCGGTCTTCTGCAGATATTTGCTGATATTTGAGTACACAGATAATATGCATCCATACATGGTTAGATACACATAAGTAAATTTATTTGGGGGCACTAAAATTTACCAGTTAAAGTGATGGTCAAGCTAAATTTAGCAACATTTCAGTAAGAAAAAGTAGTTCTTAAAATCTCTGACTCCTATGAATGTAGAGGTATTTAGAAGTTAACCCATTACTACTCCAAAGACCTAAAATTCCATTTCTGCAAATGACCAAAATTATTATCACTTTATCAGAGTTTAGCAACTTGATGTACTCTCAAGTGGAGCTGGAATCTTAATATTGAACGTTCCAGTGACTGGAACGTTCAATATTAAATGACTACTCTAGTCATGTAACTCAGTAAATACAGTAAGAACATTGCTGATAATGGGCCGTGATCTTGTACTGATTTTACAAATACTCAGTACTGAGTTCAGTGAGGAGTGACTTCATCCACACCATGAGAAGCCTGGTTTTGGTGTCCTTCTTAATCTGTTGTTGATGACATTGGTCTTTCTCACCTGTTTTAGACTGAAGATTTATTGATCTAGAAAGAAAGGACTAGAAAAGATACAGTCCTGGACATTATACACAACTAAGTATAAGGATGTTGTGGATTCTGATCTCTGCTTCAGGAACTACTTATATGTTTTGCACAAAAAAAGTATTTGGATTAAAAATATGCAAATACTAAAAGGCCAGAAAACCTGCAATAGTTTTATCTGATAACTGGAAAGACCATTCTGCATTGTAACCATCTGCACACCTAAGATGACAAGCAAGCCCATGGTAAGTGACACAATGGCTATTTTGGAAAATAGATTTGATTATTTTTAAGTAGGAAGGAACATAAATATTACTGCCATGATTTCTGACTGCAGCTGAAGAAGGGCGGTAAAGGATATGCCATATGCCCACTCACTTCTTCCCCCTCCTCAATAGGATAAGAGGAGAAAATAAAATTAAGCTTGTGGGCTGACACAAAGGGAGATCGTATGCCAGCAACTGTCATAGGCAAAACAGACCCAGCTGCAAAAGTAACTTAATTTATTGACAATTAAGGTATAACTGAATGGTAAGAAAAAAATCAATCAAAACATCACCTTCCCCCAGTCACCCTCTTCCCAGGCTCAAATTCACTCCATCATTCTTCCCTCTCCTACCTCTTCTGAGTAGTGCAGGTGAGATGGGGAATGGGCAGTCAGTCTGTAACTGCTCCTTGCTGCTGTTCTTTCCTTTGAACTCCTTTCCTCTGGTCCCATGAAGTTCCTTACCATGGGCTGCAGTCCTTCAGGATAAATCTGCCCCAAGATGGACTGTCAATGGTCCACAGTTTTTCCAGGGCATATCCTGCTCCTGCTCCAGCTTCAGCATGGGATCCTCCATGGGCTGCAGCGTGGACATCTGCTCTGCTGCAATCTCTCCATGGGCTACAAGGAAATACCTGTTCCACCCTGATCTCCTCCACAGATTGCAGAGGAATCCCTGCTGGGACACCTGGAGCATGTTCTTGCCTCCTCCTCCTTGTCCCATCAAAGAATCACAGAATCAGTTAGGTTGGAAAAGACCTCTGAGGTCATCGAGCCCAACCTGTAACCAAACACCACCTTGTCGACCAGATCATGGCACTGAGTGCCACGTCCAGTCTTTCCTTAAGCACCTTCAGGGATGGTGACTCCACCACCTCCTTGGGCAGCCCATTCCATTGTCTAATCACCTCAGTGCTCTCAGGGCTGTCTCTCACACTGTTCCCTCACTATACTGCCCTCCTTCACCCCATCCGTCCCAGAGCGTGTCCATTGTGGCTGTGGGGCTCAGCCATTTGCCGTGGTGGGTCAGAGACATCTGGAACCTGCTGTGTCCAGCATGGGGCATCCCTGGCTGATCCTAACTGGGTCTCCCTGGTCACGCTCCCACTGCCAAAACCTTGACACCTACACACAATACAGGTAACCAACACCTTCACTGTCTGTAAAATTGAAATTGAAATGTCTGTACCTTCACTGAATTGAAGGAGTGTAAGAAAAAATTTGTTTTGGATTCAGACTGGAAAAGTACTGTGATTGGGCAAATATTTTTCCTACATATCCATATCTTCTATATTAAGAGAGAGTGAGAGAAAACAATTGGTTCTTACTACACACAGATTCAGTAAATGATTGGAGAATCATTTTGTTCCCCTTTTTTATCTTGCTTCCTTTTAAGAGACATGTCATATCTTATGTTTATTACTATAGTCACCAGCACTTTCACCTTGGTTCCTAAATTAATGATGTGGTTCTTCCATTTACAGAGTCATCAGGGCAACCTTATCTCCTGAATGAAATGAAAACCCAGCTTAAGTGAGTAATTTTAAAGGGAACATTAAATACTTCCTTATACTACAAATAAGTGAATAAAACTCTTCTATAGTTTAGATGCTAACACACACAGCAGCTTCAGAATGAGCCACAGGTGAAAAAAATACAGTTGTAAAAGCCTTGGGAAGACACTTTGGCACTAGCTGAGAAAGACTTGAGTGCCAGTGAGCCCTTCTAAATTACATGAAAGCTCATGAATTAAGAAGGGTCAAAAGACCAAAAAAGAATGTTGTTATTAAAACAGGATACAACAATATATTTTACCTTTCACCTGTGTCTGTGGAAGTTTCTCAAACTACTAGAACAGGTCCAGATTTGCTATTTGAAGGTGAAATGGAATTTCCAGGCATATGCTCTTTTTTTTGTTTTTTTCCCCTGTTTTTGTTTTTAAATTTACATTAAACCAATGCAATTTTTTATTTAAATGGATTAAAAATGTGGAACCACTAATTCTTTTGTAGTGGGCTTTGTGGCACTGTAACTGGATTGTTTCCTTGGTGTGGTGAATTTTCATGACCTCACTGCAATAATTTCTCTCTAGATGACTGTAACTGATACTCCTTTTATTTTTTCAATGTAATAAACAAAAAATAACCTGATGTTGGCAATTTCTGCTTTCCACAAACCAAGGAAATTCTAATTCATTTTACAATTTTCACATCTGAAAAACCACAAAATATGTTGGTCCATTTAAAGTGATTTAGTGTGTCTTCTAGTCATTTCCAGTCTTATAATTCCAGAGTCCTCTTCACTTCATGTGATTTTTTTTCTCAAGTGATTAGTTTTCCGAAGAAATAACGTGGATTTTTTTTTTCTGAATCCACCTGTGCTAGATTTCTTTCTCCTAAATATTTTAAAGTTTTAGTAGAAAATTTCTATTGCCTTGTTAGTGCTTATTATTTTTATGTCATATTTTTATCATAAGATTATTAAAATGTTCAATTTAAAAGTAATGGAAAAATAAATCTTTCCACAGAATAAAAAGCTCAAAAATTATGACAAAAATGAAATTCAGTCAATGACTTCAAAGAAACATTTCTGCAGCTCTGTAGGTGGGAATAGCTAGCATATAATGGAAATTATTCTTCACCTTCTGTTTATACTCAGGAAGCTCAACCTATAAAACCATCCAGCTCTCACCCCTCGGTTAAGTTTCTACAGTACTTAATGTAATCTGATTCAAATGATACCATGTTGTCTCAGGGAAATTCCAGATGCAGTGAAATAGAAAAATAGAGGACTAGAAATTTTCTTTTATATCATTGAGTTCAGCATCTGATCACAAATGTCGGGATCAATCTTCTTACTATTCAATTTTTTGTCCTAGAAATTTATTAAAAAAATATCTATTGTCTTCCAATTTCAAGTCTATTTTTTAACAGTAAAATTGGTCCATTTCTTCTTATGCCAATAATGTAATTTCACCCTTATCTGCTAGGTGAACTGCAGTCCCACATGTAAACTGCAATCACATTCCTTCTGAATAGAAATGATTTTGTGTGAGAGACATAAAGATGCCCAAAGTAGCTCTGAGTGATCTGGAACATATTTATACAACATCATATGGAAAGATAGAACAAATGTGTCTGCACTGGCACCATCTAACAATCAGAATAATCAGTCTTGCTTGTCATCGGGTAACTAGAAAAGGTGCAGATGAATCCCACAGTCTGAGACATGTAACCACATCTCTTTCCTCCTGTCACTTTCAGATAAAGAACACAGCACTGAACATGAAAAACTTGCATTATTGGTCTCTATGATTTCTACTTGATGAATTTTATTCCCTTCTTCCTGAATTACTTTAATATATTTTTGTCATTTGCGAAATTCTCTTTTCAGCTTGTGTGCCAAATTTTTTAATGAAAATATTAAATACAATTGAGGAGCAGTCTGTGGTACTCCACTTATAAAACTCTCCATCTTGTTTATCTTTCAGCACAACTATTATCCTCTGTCTTGCAGTGAAGCCACTTTAGTCAGCTTATAAACCTGCTTTATCCATCTCACCCTTCTTAAATTGTATCAAATTGTCCTCCATTTCCATTTAATAATTTCACATGAGGTCTCCTGGGAAATTAAGCTTGCATAAATTTGATCTATTCTATGTCCTTTTCTACAGAAAATTTGTTTTATTTTTCTAGGTAGCATGTTTCTTTGGAATAATCTATGCTTTTTAAAATGAAGTTTTATTTTTTGCCAACTTTGAAATATATAAAATGAAATACAAATGTAAGGCACTGTCATAGAAATTCAGTGAGACTGCTAAAACAGAAGCTGTGCTCGTTTAAGAATGTTTGTAGAAACATTTAGGATGCTTTAAACTGCTGTGACAAAACTAACAGTATTTTTTTGAAAAATTATCAAAACTATGAATATTAATGGGAACAGGAATGTTAATCTGTTATCTCAAATGTTTCACAAGATTGTTCCAGCCTTTCATAATGCAAAAAGGCTGTCCTGACACAGGATAAAAAACATTCCTATAAACTATATCTTGAGTTTTCCTATTCAGGTTTTCTAAGATATTTTGATTTCTGGTTCAAGAATTTGGATTAGACCTTTTCTACTGATTTAGAAAATAGTATATGGTCTACTTGTTTCTAAGAATCTAGAATGGATTTTGCCATCAAGATAAATATAAATAACTAAAAGCATTAAATTAGAATATGTTTTTAAAACTCTTTAAACTTTATTAATTGAAAAATCTACTGGAAACAGATTTCAGAATTTGAAAAGTCACTTTTTAAACTTTTTGTGTTTTGCATTGATTCAAATGGATGTGGACTAATAAGTGTTAAAAGTACAAGTACATTAATTTTCAGAACCAAATATTTTGTTCCAGAGGACCACAAGTAGTAAATGGATAATCAATCCCTCCAGTATGTTGTTGTGTGGGGGGATTAATTTTAATGTATTCTATCCACAATTATTTTATTAGTTCTTATATGTTGACATTTAAAAAAAAAAAAGGAAATCTACAAGGTGAAAAGATAAGTGAAATTCAGCAGTTTTTCTTGGGACTACAAGATGGACAACACGTGCACTGAAAACCATAACTACCTGATCTTCATAAGGTAGTGAAGCCTTATGAAGGCTTTTGTGTTAATATAAATTATTATTGTATATTGTGTGTTAGATGTATCTGTTAATATAAACAGATGTGTTTTGACATCTGTTTATATTATTTCAGAGGTTAAATTCCCTGCAGAGTTAAGTAGGTCATCCACTGTCTTACTGTCAGATTTACTGGTATCAAAGGCTACTCTGCCTTGTGGTACTACAGCCATGATAGAAAGACAGGTGATTAAGTGTTTGAAACATCTCAGTTAGTTACTGTTCTTGGCACAAACCAGAAACCTGGGCTCATAAATCAAGAGGACCTGAAAAAGCATTTTTTAAAAAGTTTTTTTATCATCCATGAATTTCAAAACTTATCCACACTATTTTACTATTGTTCTACATGTATAGCACACACTGCAAAATAGAAATCCATCAAGGTGCTGCTTTTATGCCCTTTGTGCTCCTACCAAAAGCTGTTTCAAATAGTTCAGCATATTTTGAACAAATATATAATAAAGAAAAGCAGCTGGGCATACATACTGAAAGGTCTTGAAAAGATGTAAGGAAAAGTAATTTATTTTTCAAATGATTGACAGTGAAATGTATTGCTTGCTTGTTTTGCTAGCAATCCAAAGAACTCAGCAGGGAAAAAAAGAATGAGAATTTTATCTTACCCTTGTCCCACTTGGTTTTGCTGCTTGATCAGAATATTATTTCCATTTTGAAAGCTTGTAAAAATATATCCAAGAAATCAGTACCTTGTGTTTTAGGAGTAGAGCAATAGTTACAATACCAAGGAAAAGTCCAAGACTCCTGTTTTTCAGAACTGAATGCTACTTATTTCACTGCTGAAACTTTATGCACAGCTACTGAATGTCATGAGTCTTTACCTTGCAGTAGTCCATCTAAGGCTTAGCTATCTCAGTTCTAGATTTATTTATTAAAAAAGCACTAAGGTTAAAATTCCATCATATAGACTGATTTGACACCTCACAAAGTCTGAAGCCTCTTCTCTGCATTAAGTAGAAAAAAAAGTATAGGGCATCTAGGTCCTAACTTATATTCATCAGTCAGGTAATTATAGTTAAGGCAGATTTGCCCATATATCTCTTATAGCATCTAAAAAATGCATTTTCCATAATTTTCAGCACTGTTATTGCTAGTATACTGCAACATTATACTCTCTGCTGTAAACGGGCAAGAGGTGAAGAGGAAACAGTGGCTTGCAGTGCTTCATAAGGCACTGGAAAAACAACTTGAGGAACTGTTATTGAAACACATATTGGGAAAATAATCAAAAGTATATCAGTAAGTGCTGGCTCTCATTGTCAAAAATCTACTTCAAGAAGGACACTGATATATTAACTTTCTGGAACTAGGAGTAATATAATGAAATTATTGCATTTTCCCCGTTTTTTGAACAATGACAAAAATTCAGATCAGATGAAGCCAACAAAGTTGTACAAACTTTCAGAGAAAATTAAAAGATAATATCTCCAGCTTCAAGTCAACCAGAATGTGCTTTTGAGCTTGTACATGTATCTGTGTGAAGGTAACTGGAAATGAAAAATTAGCTCAGTAGGGAAAGCTAGTCCTCCTCTTTCCTTTTATCGAAAAGTTTTGAAGTAAAAGATTTGAAGTGTATACTTCTATCTTGGGTGATGTGAACTTTGCAAGGAATAATGGCTTAATGGCCATGATTAAGAGTACACTTAAGTGCAACACCACCTATCAATCCTTTTGATGCTCTACGGAATTATATAAATTATTAATCAAACCCTGAAGTAGTGGACTGAATTCAGCATTCGACATCAAAAGGTTTTCTTGGTTTTGTCTCTGCAGGAAGAATAAAAATCCATGAAGAATAAAAAAAAAAAAAATTAGGAAGACGGGCCACCAGTTCATGGGTGTTTTGATAGTCTCCTAGGTGGAGAAAAAAAGCTTGATTCATATGATTTCAAACAGAAAGAAAAGGGGTTGAAAGAAATTTTGAATTAGGACTTCAAAATTTTTAGTGTGAGCGCCATAAACAATGGATAAAAAATTCTCAATATGACTTTAGAAAAAAATTAGGTCCTAAAGAATTTGTTTTAAGATCAAATCATTTAACTAATTTGGTTTGCATTGACAAGCAACATCAGAGCAATTGCCATCACATTTTTGGATAGTACCTGACCCACCTAAGAAGTATCTAATAACAAAAGTACAAGTTCTTATTGTAATGATACTGTTGTATTGTGGGTTTTATTATATAATGGTTTTCATTTCAACACAGAGCCAAATTAGACTACTTTTTGCTTGTTTTTTCCTTTTTGCTTTTTTTTTTTCCTTCTTTTATATTTGTTTTTCTGGATGAATCTTACCTGTGTTGGATGAAAAGTTAGATGGAGTTTTTTACCTTCTAAATCGTTCTTATTACAGTCATCAGTACACCCACTGACCCTGAACACCACGGTGTTCTAGCTGCCTCAGTAGTTTCCAGATTTTTAGTAGTCACTAAACAATTTTCCACCTTTCATTGTCTATCCATTCATTTCCCCTCACAATAGCACTGACAAACTGTAAGGGCAGAGAACTGCAGTCATGGGATACAGGCACACACTATGGCTCCATTTTGCACAAGTAACAGTAAAGGAAGCACTAAGGAGTGAGCATCCTGTTCTGTTCGAACTGAGCTGTTTTTCTAAGAAGATTTCTCAAGAACGTATTTTTAGGGAAGCATGACTCAATTCCTTCCTAGTGCATAGTCAAGAGTTTCGGTTTAGTGTCACATTCTTCAGCCTTTAAAGAATAATTTTTTCATCTCACATGAGAGAAATCTGCATTTCTGCTTAAATTTTAACAGCATTTTTTCTCATTATGAAAAAAAAAGTATTCAACCTGCTTACTATCATGTTATATGTTCCTCTAGACTTTGTGGAAGGAAGAGACTATGAAAACGTATTTCAAAGTGGTGTATGTTCTGAAAGGTACAAATCTTGTAAACTGAGATATCTTGTAAACTTTCTTATCTGGCCCTACAAAAACATGCTCTTGGAGACCAGCAATCTTTATGCTTTGCATTCATAAACTTTCTGTAACTTCCATAGAAGATTTTAGATGCAGGTAATACTGATATCAAACATATCTCACTTGGTTTACCTACGCTGTTTTCCTTTAAAGAATTCTTTGGAGTTTGAATTATTGTGATGAGAATTATCGAATTGAAAAAAACCCAACCAGTTTTGTTAAAATGCTTCCCTCAAATAAAAGAGTACTTATTTGTAAAGGTGACTTTTAAGTGAAAACACTTCAAAATGTTAAACAGCAGTGGCAACTTTATTTCTACAATGAATGGATAATGTCCAAATATGGATAATGAATCATGATAAATTCATGGGCTTTATGAGCTAAATAAATGTATCACACATGAAAACTTAAGAGATGCAGGAGGCTGTTCATCTGTAGGAGGAAGAATGCACTGTGCAAAGCAGCTTAGAAATCTATCTACTTATCTAGGGCCCAAGTCTGTATTGCTGAATCTACCAGACACTTATCTAGGGCCCAAGTCTGTATTGCTGAATCTACCAGACAAGGCTACCTCCGTGGACATGTACAGAGACTTTGTAACAGTCTCTCCACATCCTTAGTCTTAATCAGGGTGGAGTCCTGCTTTTGGGAATATTCATGGCTAATTATAGGGGTTGTCCTTCTCAAGATTAAAAAGTGCTACATATTTCTATGCTTAAAAATGTTGCCAAAACCCACCAATGTATGCCTACTAATGCTAATATTCCCTGGTTTATTTTCACCTACTAGATGGGCAAAAGTGGCTGATCATGATCTAAATGGTGTTGTTCAAATTTCCCAGAGTACTGTCATAAATTTATCCTTTCCATAGATTCCTTGGACGTAACTTCTCATTAGGTCTTCATGTCCCCTGTTTCACAAGTCTAGAACTGTAGTATTGCACATGAGATTAAGTTTATGATTGCACCAATATTCCTCATGAAAACCACTTGCAGCAAGCCCCCAAAACCCATTTATCTCCAGTAAAAACGTCAATTCTTGAGTGACTATTGAGCCAGGAGATTTTTTGTGGCAACTAGACAACTTTCTGAAACAAGTCAGCATGTATTGGCCACCTAGAACTGCTTTTAAGGTGCAAAGAAAGAGGGGTAAACAATGGCCTCATATAACCAGAAGCCCACAACCTTCCCTTCTAGTTATTGCAATCATTCCGTGTTTGCCGCCTTCTTAATTACCACATTTCTAACTGATAATGGACTTCTTCATGGCATAATGAGACATTTTTAATCCTGTGCTTATATTCCTTTGACCCACGAATAAACAAACTTATTCCAGTTTTTGGCACCACAGACTAATAAAGTCCTTTCAATCTAGGCAAACAAACAAAAGCTGCATTGGTGAACCAAGCCAAGCATGTTTTAATGAAAATAGAGAATTTCTAATGTCATGTATCTAAAGAAAATGTTCTCTCCTTAATGTTTCAAGCTCATTAAAATCAAAAGGCTATGATGGCTTCTTAATGAACTGCTTAAAAAATTTCATTTTGTTGTAACTGACATTATGACTTCCTGTCCTTGCTTAAAGCAAAACAAATTTTAAAGTATATGAATTTTTCACAGAGTGGATATTTCTTTGGTCAGTTAAGAAGTTTTGACTTTCTAAGTATTATTGCCAGATCAAAGGTAGCTAAGATAATCTTTTTATTGCTCCTAGAATAGAAAGTCTTGTCGTTTATAGAAGCTTTCTAAATAGTATATCAGTACTCAGCCTATGCCTGTAACTATTGCCAAGTTAATTCCCTTTGGTGTATTTAAATAAAATCATTCACTATTTTTCTTTGGTGTCAGATATTGTTGTATGTTGTATTCTAAAGTGCAAGAAATACAATACTTCCCAGTTGTAACTTGCATGAAAAGTTTTGTAAAAGAGATAGTGAAAAGCAAAATCAGAAACCTGGTACATTTTCGACTCACTGTGCACAAGTACTGTAGATGAATAATAATGAAATGGATTTCTGACAAAAGTATCCACTAATATGAATTTCTGCAGTAATTCTTTTGTCTATAGGGTTCTTCTCAGTATTTTTGGCTACTGCTATGAATTTCTTACTCATAGCTCCATGCACTTTAACATTATGAATCATACTTCAAAGACACACAATGAAATGTTTAAGTAAAAATTTTCTCAAAGTAATAGAGATTCATTGTGGTAAAACCATTTTAAAGCAATAAGCCATTTTATAGGACATTTTCAACAATAAAAGTTCCCCAGCTTAAGGGCAAACATTTGGGTTCAAATCAGAGACATCGTGCTATTAGAGAATAGCTGATGGGAATTAAGGGAATTAGAAATATTTTCTGAATTTAAACATCAAGTTTTCTGCCTCAGTGATTATGATGGTAAAAAGTGGAGTGACATAGTGTGCAATCCTGCAACCTAATAGTACAGAGACCTGGAGAAGTGAGGCACAGGATACGTGTAGAAGAGTACAGGCATGACATCAGAGGAGGTGAGTGCCTGCTCCTCCCTCTTACCCCCGCTATATAAAACTCAGCCATGGTCAGTTAAAAAAATGCAGATGTGAAGCTGGAGAAACCTGTTTGTAGATGAAATAAGGAGGAAAAAATGTAGACTCTAACATCCAAAGCTTGGAATGTTATATGGAGTTGCAGACCACAGGATTAAATACAGGGTGTAAAAATGTGTGAGAACACATACAAAAATTATCCCAGATCAATGAAAAGTGTATGAAGGAAAGACAAAAGGAAGGAAGGAAGTAGGGGCAAAGAAGAAGAAACTACCAACATTAATATCATACTCCTCATAGTGAAGGTCTTGGGAGAGGACTCCAAATGCTGACAACTCAACACAGACTCCATCTGCCTCTGTCGTCTGTAAGAGACTTAAAATTCATAATTATCTTAAACACTGTTAAGATCACCAAAGGATTTTTCCCACTGTGGCAAACTGTACAAAAAAGCCGTGACCACCACAACCCACCCCACCCCTGGATATTCCTCCTGGATTTCAGGAATTTAGACTGTGAGTTAATCCACCTGACAGGAAATTGAGATAAGACAAAGATGGTACTGTTGTCCCATTATCTCAGGCCTGAGGAGAAGTAAACAAGGCTGGGGGAGGCCATAGCCCACAGACTCATTTGCTGAGGCAAAAAGAAAGTGTCAGCTCTACCTTCAAGAGTTGCAAGAAAGAAGATCCAGAGAACTACAGGCCAGTCAGCCTCACCTTGATCCCTTGAGGAAATAATCCCGGAAACCATTCTCAAATGTAGGAAGGACAAGGAGGTGTAGGTGTAGTCAGTATAGATTTATGAAGAGGAAATCATCCGAATCAACCTGATAATCTTCTACAATGAAACAAATAGCTCAGCTGACAAGGAAGTGGATGTTGTTAATCTTGATTTTAATAAAGCTTTTGATATTGTCTCCCATAATATCTTCATAGAAAACTGAGGAAATATGTAGCAAATATTGTTCAACATAATTTTTCTGTGTGTTAAAATTGTACAGTTTGATGTAATTTAATTTGTGAAGAAAAATGGTTTTAAAATATTAGGGAGTTTATTACTTTTAACTTTAATGCTTAATAGATCAATGGGCTGTTATTAATTATTTTTACAAAATGATCAAATAAAAGCAAACCAGGTAGAATATAATAAAATTCAACATTTCATTTAGCTCAAAGCAGTTTTTATCTAGCAATTTTCTTTTATAAAAATATTTAGTTCATCATTGAAATTAATAATGGGAAAAATCTCTTTAAATCACAAACGTCATAGCCCAGGAATACCTTATCTAATTACTTCTGCTATTGTTGCCATTATGTGTACATAAGGAACTAAAACACAGAAAGAGTGATTGCAGAGGAATTAAATAACAGAGAATGGGTTCCTAATTCAGAGAAGAATCTTATAACTGGGATCATCTAATTGATGATTCTTCAATGATTATTTCACCACATTTTCTTGTTATATCTCATTAAAGACCATCTAAAGGCGTCCCTTCTATAGTATAAGAACAATTAATCTGTCTCTCTACTTGCCTCCTGAAAAAGTTCTCAACAGCACATGTTCTACTGACATTTTGAGACATTTTGTTCAATATCTAATTCTCATTAGGTACAAAAAGATGGTATTTAAATCTTTGCACCCACTGAGTATTTCAAAGTACTGTTTCAGTGTAATTTCTTCTCAGTACCAGTTGACAACTTAGTTAACAATTCTAGTCCCAAATTAATGAACTAGCAGGGCCATGGTATTTAAGAGGGATCTTTACCTTTTGCTGTCCTTCAGAACTTATCTTAGGCTTGACATTTCTATTGTAATGAGATATTCTACATTTCTGATTCCTGCTCTGAAATGGAAGAGAGGTCTGACAAACAATGGTCTGACAAACAGTATTTTATTCTTACTTCTAATCTAGACAATCCTCACAGGAAGACATTTGTTTTTCCATATGATCATTGACCATGGAAAACATTTGTTGTTGTTGTATTTTTTAAATGAGTTATTGTTATAAGAAAATCTTAAGGAATACTGTAAATGCAATGGAAAAACTCAGGGCAATTTATGTAGTTCTTTTCTTGGATCACTCCACTTTTTGTCACCGTATAGGGAACACATCCTCCTGCATCTGAATACAATAGTCACCACTTCTTCCCTTGTGTGCAAGACCAAGTAAATATAAGGGTGTATGGGAAGACAAAGGCCTGTTGAAATCGTAAACTCATGTCTTAGCTGTGCTTCTCCTTGAAGGACACCCCTGGCCTTGACCTCTGCTGCAACACCCATATATTCTTAAATCCAGGTATAAGAAATTTTGAAAACACTTTTTAAATCTATTCTAGAAAAGGGAAATAGTGAAAACCTCCCTGTGGTTCCTATGAAAATGCAATGACTGTTGATCATATGCAATACTTAATATCAGTGCTCCATAAAAGAGCAGTGTCCCTTATGACCTGGAATTTCAAAGCTGCTGAAGCAATCTAAGGCTATATATTTCATTGTCATTTGGTAAAATATGCTCTCAGCCACAATTCCCAGTTCATGTCAAGGAAAGGTTGGACACATAATTTCAAAAAATGCTTGAAAATTGCCAGTTTTGACCTTTAGTACCATCTTTCAATAATTGAAGGTATTCAGGCCCAGATGATTTGGATTCATAGGTTCACCACTGTTTGTTATAAACTACAAGAGAGAAGCTTTGGAAGGCAGGAAAGCCTTAATAACCATCGTGAAAAAAAAATATCTCACAAGAAGTTGGCAATTGTTTCTGCCAGCTCTGTGTGACCGTTATGAAATATGCTCTCATCTACTTTAATTATTTATAATTACTTATTACACAAAAGTGTAGCTTAAATCATCTCCCACACAGTGCGCTAATTGAAATACAGAAGACCAAAGCAAAGGTATTGAGTGGCAATGAATATTTCATCAGTATAAGATCCTTCTTTATTTCCTCCAAATGTTCCTGTGAAACTAGACAGCAGCATCTTTTCAAAAATGTACACAACATAACTGTAGGAACACTAGCTGAAAAATTCAGAACAGATTTAAATTTTCTAGATAATAGTGCTCATGTGCAATTAAGAAACACATTAAGAAAGAAAAAAGGAAAAATCACTCTTCACAGCATAAGACCTGAAAATGCAGGTTCTCAGTAATCAGTTATGTCATCATTTTGTGGGACATTTCTGAGAATGTTAAAACATTCCTCGCATGTTATGATTGGTTGGTCCCAGCTGGCAGCCATGGTCCCACACAGTCACTCACTGCTCTTCACCTCCTCCTCAGGACGAGGAAGAACATGAGGAAAAATGAGAGTGAGAAAACTCTTGGGTGGAGATACAGACAGGAAGATCTCTAAATGGTTCCTGTTGCAGGCAAAACAGACATGACTTGGAAATATTAGCTTCCTGCCATATAATATAAATAGAAAATTATTATTTTGGGTATGGGGAAAAAAAAAAAACAACCAAAAAAGCAAACTTTAAACATTTAGGGAAAACACATCCCTTCTCCTTCCCCAGGCTCAACTCCCTGTACTTTAGACCCCTCTCCCCAGTACACACAAGAATATTGATAATAAACCAAATTCTATTTTAACAGAGTATTATACTACAGGAAAGCCTGTATTGTGCCTCAATAACTCTATGTTTGCCAGTAATGAATCTATACTTTCCCATTTACCCTGTCATGGAGGGTGAGGGGGTAAATAATATCAAACAAACCACTTCATAGACAAAACAAAACTGAGTATAATCAGTTTATACTTTATAATCTTATCATGTCAGAGAAAGACATGTCTGGAAGGTGCTTGGTGGCTTCTTCCATTCTATCTTTCTTTCTTTGAATAGATTTTTCATGCAAATTCAATAAATTATCTTCACAATACAACATTATAAAACAATATGGAGTAAACAAAAATGTGTCGATGTAAATAAATAATCATATAAAAGGGAGAAACATAATCTACATTTCAAAGGAATGGAAAGAGGAAAGCAGTAATAGCAAGGAGGAACAGGAAATGCATGAAGAAAAAAGAGGAAAGAATATTGAAAGAAAATACGTCTGTGACTCAGCTGAATACGCATCAAAGAAAGCATAAATAGTGCTGCAGGTATAATTATTTTTTTCCCTTGAAGTTTGTGGGCATACATTCAAAACAAACAATGACTTAAATGACATACCGAATAGGATTTCTCAGTTGTCTTTCAGCTGAAAGTGATTAAGTTGGAACATGTGCCTCAAGTAAAGGGGCAGTTGTGAGATCAAAAAGTAAAATATATAGTTTGGCGTGGAACATGAACACAGACATATGGAGACCCATATGGTCTGATTTTATATTTTATGTCATGGGTGCGCCTGATTTCAGTCTCAGGATCACTGAATCAATCAGCTTGACCAGATAGCTTTGCACCGGGGCATAGTGTGTGTAATTCCCTGAAACTATCCTGCCTTTTTGTCTCGGGATGCAGTTGTTCATATGCTCTGACCCCAGCCACGAAGACCCACTTATTATTTTTGCCTCAACAATAACATGGCGCAAATTTCCAGTTTGCCCCCAGGGGAAGGCTGACTGACAGGTTTCAGAGGGTCTACGCTGATTCGAGCGATGTGATGGCTTTTTACACTGTTGACAAATCTTGTCCAATAGCAATATCGAACTGAAGTCACCCTCCTCAAAGCCTATGCTGACATTAGACATGCTAAGGACTGCTGGATTGAACAACTAAGTGGTTCCTGTTTAGCTCTTAGCACTCATATGGACTGTGGGAAAAATTTTTATAGATATTATCCTTATGATGAGGCTGTCTTCTCCTTGGGCTCATGGTAGCTGGGCTCATGGCTGTAATCCTGCTCTCGCCACCTTCCACAGGGCAGTGCTTCATCACTGGTGAGATCACACTACCTCTCCTAGAGCCACCAAAGGCATGTTTCTCCTCCCTTCCCCTTCCCTCAATAATGTAGCTTTCCCACCTTCCCAGAACCGGAAATATCTCTCCTATCCTAAAGCCTATTATCCTGCAAAAATGAACAGATTTTGAAGCCTGTTTTTGGGGCAGGGGAGGGCCATTTATGACCAGTTCAAGAGCAAAGTCTGAACCTATCCAACTGTGTAAGTTCTTTCATGGGCTCTTGCATCTGTTATATCGTAAGTCTGCCTGTAATCTGCTTTCTGAGAAACCAAAACCTCTTTGTGCTATGTCCAGCACTTTCCTTCCTGCTTCTTGTGAGGCTTCAGGTCCTACATTCATATTTGTCAAAAAAAACCAGACTCCATATTTTAATCACCCAGTTTATGAGCTTCTGCATATTGGCAATGATTTTTGAATATATATATGTTAGATATTTCACTGAAAAAATAACAGGGTTTAAAAGATACATAGAACATCCATCCCAGATAGACCAGGCTCTGCTCAGTGGTGCCCAGCAATGGGACAAGAGGCCACAGGCAGAAATGGATGCACAGGAAGTTCCACCTGAACATGAGGAAGAACTTTCCTGTGCAGTGACCTAGCACTGGAACAGATCACCCAGAGAGGGTGTGGGGTCTCCATCATGGAGATGATCCAGAACCATCTGGATGCAATCCTGTGCCATGTGCTCTGGGGTGCCCCTCCTTGGGCTGGGAGGTGGGACACTGTGGTCCCTTCCAACATGACCCACTCTGGAATTCTGTGAATATCATCCCAATATCACCAGTCTATAGGGCTAATCCAATGCTAGCACTCTCAGAGACCCCAGAGAGAGCTGAGGAGGGCCCTCTGTATTCCTTTTCCTGCCTGAAGCTCTGATGACACAAATACTCCAAGCTTAGCATCTCATGCTCAGGACACCAGAGCTGCAGCAGGACTGTTCAGTGCCACAAGGACAAAATGCTGCCTCACAGGCTCAGTCTCTTTTGTCTACACTGACAGTATCCATATGTCCTTTCTTGTCTCCCCTCCAAGGCAATAAACGTATAACTACACTTGCCAGCAAGCAGGTTCTGTCCAATAGAGTCTTATCCTACAAGGCCTGTCAAGGATGTTGGCAAAGCACACAGGTTCTGCAGTTTTTCTCACAAAGTTTTTCTTACCTTTCTTTTTCAGTTTCCTTGAGCCATTCAATCCAAACCTAATAGGTAATTACTTTCAGAAAGTTTCTTCATACTTTTTAGATATTAATACTCCTTTAATGTGAATACAAGATATATAGACATATTTATGTATAGATTTTCCAGCAGAAAAAATAATATTTTCACTTCAAAATCAACCCCAAAATATCAATTTGGATGGGATTCAATTTACATAGAAAAAACACTAAAATTTAAGCACTTCAGAACATCAAAGCATTCCCTTTCAACATTTTCTATTTGAACTCCTGAATTGTTACTGTTTTAAAAAGCTGTAGTTCACATTTCAAAAGCTTTTTCTTTCATTTTTTCATAGGGAACTAAAAAATTTTGTATTATCTACTCTCACACAGCTGAAAATTCTGTTTGTACCAGAATCTAAAATCAGTCACGTAATTTTTGCATAGGTAATGAAGTAGCATTTAAAGTGTTCTTCAATCATGAATTCTCTCCTTATTTCTTTTGTAGATTTTACTCTTATTTGTAAACAAATGTACAAACATGGCTGCTTACTTACTAATTATTCCTGCATGTGACTATCTGGCCTGATACTCTGTGGAGAAGCTGGAAGGAGATTCATTGTTGTTCCTGTCCTACTCAGTGACAGTGTAGAAACATCATTGAGACAAATGTATGGCCATATTTGATGATGTGTTAAAGCTGGCCTTTAAAAAAACAGTTGGCCTTTAAATTAATCATTTAAAATAACAAAGGTCCTCAGATAGACGTAAACAACAATATTCTCAGCAAAGGTCCAGAAGAAAAGGAAACACAAAGTCAAAATTTAAAGAAGGATGAAAAAGAAGAAGGAACACCTCAGAATATTTGCAAATTGATCTATTACTGCTTTTCATACGAAAATAAAATGGAGACCTAGAAGTATTAAAGAGCAACCTTGAAGTATTAGGAGTCCAATACTATAAATTAGATTTTATAAGAAAAAATTGACTGAATGATAACAACTAGAATATTTATAGAGAAACATAAAAGTTGTTTTGAAATGATGCTGGGGTTGTGTTATCTTGTAGATAATGTCTCCACTTAGTTCAACTCTCAATGTTTTTTCTGGATTATGACTGAGAGAAAAAAAATGTACCTGCTAGTATTGTGGTGATCGGTGATCTACTGTATCCCAGGACATGTTGGGCAGAAAACGCTGTTCCTATGTATGTGATTCGTACAGAGAAAAGGACTTGATGATGACGTTTTTGATCGAATAATCAAAAGCCAAACAATAACTTAAAGCAATGTGTGCTTAGAAGCAAAATTACAAAATCCAAGGCTCATAATGGTACGCAGAAATCAGGGATCAAGAACAACTAAACACTATCAAAGCACTGAAAGTGTGAGAAAGACCAAGGGAAAGATTCAGACATCCATCACTGCAATTGAAAATAACAGATAACCCCCCAAAAGCCAAAGTGCTGATTCCTTATAAATCAGTCTTCACTAAAAAGGTCAACTACTGACATAAAGCTAACAGAGGTACCATCACTGACAGCATCGAGTGAGAAAAGGAAAGGTTATGCAGTGTGCAGACAAGAGAAATATGTCTCACATACAGCTGGACCTTGTTGTCACAGAAGTGGCTGATGAAATCTTAGATTAAAACTAAATCTTAGACTGCTTTTCAACACAGAAAGACATGAAAAAGATCAGGAGCACATAATGCTAGCTTTTATTTAGCTGAAAAGAGAGAAATCACGTTTTGGGTAATAGTTTAAATTCCCCAAAATATTTTTGTAAAAAGAATAGATTTTTGGTTGTAAAAATAGAAGAAAATAGCACAGGGTAAATAGAAATGTATCTGGATAGACCACTGTAAGTGACCTACTAACCAGAATATGCTTGATTCATTGGTAAAGTACATTCACAGAACAGTTATGGTTAGTTCACTTTAAAAAAAGGGGGATGTTACCAAATACAGTTCTAATGTGATTTGTCCTAGATGCATTATCACTTCACTTTTCCCTTCTTAATGATCTGGAAGATTGTATAGCTATTTTTTATATTTTCAGAACATAACAAAAATGGGAATTTTTTTATGTTAGAAGGCAGAACAGGAGTTCAAAATTACCTCAGTATATTGGAAAAGAAATTATCTGAATACATGACAAGAACAATTAGTTAAATAGAATTTGTATAGGAAAGGCTTGAAGACTCCAATTTGATTACAAATTGAGCAAACACAGAGAGTGTTTCAGAGCTACACACCTACCCTGATATGTAAACCCATTGTGAGTCATAGCCATACCTAAAACTGATGAGGTCTTGCCTGGACTTTCATGTCAAGAAAAACCTGTTTGCAGAGAATCTATAGAACGATAATGAGGACCTACTAGTCTCTATAAATATTGACATTAGAGAGCCTCAGTTTGAATAACTTTAGGCCTAGCATAGGATAGCACTGCAGTGTCAAGCGTTAATAGCTGTGTCTGGCCAAAACCGGTACATCGTGGTGTAGAAAGAATGGATACACTTTACATATATATAAAATATACTGTAAATTCTCTGTATAGAAAATTATGTCAGTAGGAAATTACATCAATACAAAATAAATTTGCTTAGTAACTTTACTAGTAATATTTGCATTTTTACAGTTGTAATCAAGGCTTATAAAATAATCAGCTGTTTGGATGTCTTTTTTAAGCTTTGAAACTTAATGTCTCAGGATTTATTAATACTGAGAGGACAACAAAAAGGATAAAAAAGGAAAATAGAACAGAAAAACCCCCAACAATGACTATTTCATCAGGTGTTATGAAAGGCTGAAGTCAACATAAAAGAAAATTTTATATACTTAGCCCTGAAAGAGAAGGTGAGTTTCCAGTTTCTATTTCAATTGGTTAACCTGTCTCTCTCAAATGAAGCTCTGCTAAAATATACTGGAGTTCCCTGCTCAATTACTAAACTGTTGTGTCCTCTTCTTCATCATGTTGTTGTTAACGAAAAAACAAAAAGACCATCAAAGTTAATTATTCCTACATTTTTCTATCTCATGGTTGATTATTTTGATAACTAAGAGGCTCTCAGAGCTTTCCAGAGCTTCACTTGTGGCTTGGATTTTCTTCCCCTTGGATCATTTCAGTCTAATATGGTGAAAACTCACACTGGGCCCTTGCTGGGTCTTTTCCCCCTGCACATCCATTTACTTCATCACATTTCCAAGAATGTAATTATCCTTGACACCTCTGTTCTTTGATTAAATCCAGTTCAGGCTGATCTGATGGACATGAGCTGTTACAGTCACAGAAAGCAAGACTGTAAAGTTTGCTTCAATAAAAAAGTACACAAAGACTTTGTATTTTTATATATATATATATATAAAAAATAAAAAATATTATAGGGTTTTGTGAAGTTGCTTTATTTCACGCTAATCAATTGTCAGGAATTTGGGTAAGATTTCTGTTACTAGAATGACTCAGAAAAGTAAAAATAAAGTTAAATGTATTTTAATTTTTTTATCATACCTTCAAAGGAGAGCAGTCAAATCCATCTCATTACCTATATACATTATTTGTTTCTAGAGTTTTTTCTCTGTTTTCTGCTGGTTTGCTAGTGGCTCCTAACATACATGAGAACTCTCATTTCAAGCAGAGCAATGTGCAAATGTGATACTGCTCTGAAACCTGGGTGAACTCTCATCAGATTTAGTTTATCCATCTCTGTGCAGCATTACACAGTACTTCAGAGACGATGCAGAAGACACTGTACCAAGTGTACATTCTCATTTTGGATCAGCATGACCAAGATATTAGAATTACTAGTGAAATGAATGCCTACCATATTTTTACATATTGACATAGACAGTGTAAGTTCCAAAAGATTTGTTTACCTTGGTTTTCCAGAAATTTTCTCATTTAAGCTTATTAGTAATCACTGCTGTCATAAGAAAAAAAAAAATATAAGCAATCTGACTTCAGGTGAAATATTAAATGAAAATGTCTGATGAATGCATTTGAAAACTATCAACATTAAATATTCAACTTTAGTCAATAAATAGTGTCCCATGCTGAGAAAAGTGCATGCTTTGACTAGCCTTATGTCTTTGCTCCAGAAGAACAGCATTATATCCTACTAGAAATCTCCAAAAGGTTTTACTTTTAATGGATTCTAATGGATTCATCTTCTTCATTAGCAAAATTTCACAAGCTTGATTTATTCAAAATTAATTAGAGGCAAGAAAAAAGAGCCAGAGACCAGAATACAGAGGGAGGGAGAAGCAGGTGTTGCAATAAAAAGATGTGCTAATAACAGAAGGAAAAGAAAAAGCAGTTAGTGGAACTCTCAAAGCTAGCGAAGTATTCAAACATTCCTGCTGATCATTCTAACTGAGCAAGGTGAGGGGAATTAGCAAAATATACAGCTCAAAACACATGCCTAAAATGTTCTGTTTATTAATTTTTCAGAGAAAAATACCTTATGCCTCCCAGCAAATGAAAGTTATTCTTCTGTTTCTGGTGAAACCTGGCAGTTGCACAAGTGGCTCAAAGACAGATGATTCTTAGTTGGTCTGCCTTTTTATGGATTCATTGCACCCTCCTCACTCCTTTACATGGTGCAAATAACAGCACAAGTTTTAAACAATTCTGTTAGCTGATACTGCTAGTTAAAAATGGGTAATCAGACTAAGGGAATATAAAATTTGCAGGAGTTGGATAATGTTGAGGGCATCTCAGGCAAATCTTATCTACCCAGTTTACCTTCCTTAGGAATAGGGCTTCTTTCTCTTAAATATCGGCTACAATAGCATACTACAAGATGTTCTTAAATAGGCAGTGGTTTAAATAAATCACATGAAATGTCCTTTTTTATAACATGTATTAGGGCACAAACAGGTTGAGTGATTGGCAGGGTCAAATAAAACTATTATCACCTCATTGTAAGTGCACAGGAAACCTTGTAGTTTGATATTTAACTCGTAGTGCCCAGTGCCATTTCACAAATACCACTGCCAAATGATCTCTGCTGTAGTGATAAACATCAGAAAACTCTTCCCAAAATGTATTTACTGCAATTTTGATCCAAAGGAGCCATCAGATTCTATGTTAGCCGTTCTCCAAACACCATAAGACTTTCTAACTTTTTCTTTCTTTATCAAAATAATATTGAGGGTGGATATTGCAGTACTTTGTTCCTGCATAGTTTTGGCAATCAGTAGTATGAAGTAAAACACTTTCCCCAAACCCCAGATCCTGTTCACAATTATTTAGCAAGGTTTTGACCTACAGTTATCTTGTGGTACACTCACAGACACTCATTCTGCTTCACTCTCCTCTTATTTTTTTCTCAAAAAAAGAATTTTTTTTTCCTCAAAATTGTGCTGCAAGAACAAAAGAGGAAACAGAATGTGACATATTTCTAATATGATGAAAGTGTATTCCAGAAAAACTGCCTTCTAAAATACTGATTTTCACTTACTGCTGTTTTCTTAGAACACTTCTCGAATAACTTTAGAAGAGTTATCTGAAAGTTGAAAAGACTTCTTTGCCCATTTAAGCCACTGGTTTAACAAGCTCTAGAAATAATGTTAGTTTCTGAGATAGGGCTTTTTATCTTAGTGTAGATACCAAGTGCAATATCTAATGTGCTTGTGCTTTTCCTTGGAGCACAACAGACCCTTTCAGTGCTCTCTGGCTATTGTGCGCTACAACGTGCCTTGATTTTTTTATTCACGTACATGTTTTAAATTCAGACCTGAAGAGCTCGGTGGCACAGTGGCATGCTCCAGCAATATCAGTGCTTCACTGTTTTAAAGGTTTTCAATATGATTAAGAGCTATTGGCAAGGGTGCTTATGAGCAGTATTCAATGGAAAATACCCATAGACTGGGACCTCGAGATTCTAGTTTCAATTCACATTGATTAATTGCCAGAAGAAAAGGATGCATGGATCTTTCCTAATGCTTTAAGAGTTGGTGATGTTATTAGTTACCAAAATAACTGTCAAGATTTGAATTACGATTACTTTAAAGCAGACTTTTTTTTTTAATAAGGCTTCCTCCATATTTAATATTAGTATATGCACAGTTTAATGTGAGTATGTCTTCTGAATTTTAAAGACTTAAGCTAATGGCTGCACGCAACTATTTATTTCTAGTCAAAGTTATAAACTTATGGAATAATAGAAGAGTTTGTGTTGGAAGAGACTTAAAGATCATCTAATTCCAAGCCCCCTGCTATGGACAGGGACACCTTCCACCAGACCCAATTGCTCGGAGCCCCATCCAACCTGGCCTTGAACACTTCCAGGGTTAGGACATCCACAACTTCTCTGGGCAAGCTGTGCCAAGGCCTCACCACCCTGACAGTAAAGAATTATCATGTCACATCTGCTGTGTGAGATATATGATGAAGATAAGAGAATAGTATGACTCAAAAGACGATATAATTTAAAAAATCCTTTAGTTTCAGGCTGCCTGATCAATTTACACTAACCAAGTATTCTTTCCTGCTAGTAGCTAAGCAGGAAATAAGTGTGAAAGCAACTAAGAGAGTCAATCAAAAACTCTTGGCACATAATCCATTCCAAAGTACAATACAGACCCAACACTGAGGCCAAAAACTGAATTAACTTTGCACTTCATAAGGAAAATCCATCTGATACAATATTTTGAAGCTGTCAAGTTGTATTTCGTCTATGCTTATTTATTTATCCACCTAGTAAATCCCAAGTGACTAAACTGTTGTGTGACTTCTACACTACAGAACAAGAGGGAAAAAGTGATATCTTCATTCATGTTAATGTTCAGTTATTGGAGCCCACATCAGGGGACAATGATGCTGGCAAGCACAGCACAGTTATCTGCTCTCTATAGCAGTGAGATAAGAAAGGGCCAAAGAAGGAATTAAGGAGATTCCTTCAAGGTAGTGACTCCAAGCCAGCTGACATAATATGTTTCTGGCCGATATCTTTGGTGAGTAGTGTTTCAGAGTATGAAAATATCAGATTTGAAGAAGAACTGCAGACCAGTTGGAATTATTTTTTTATAAATATAATCAACATTAGATATACTTTTAAATTATGTTATTTAAGTAATACAAATATAAAATTTCAGTTTTCACCCAGGGAGTTATAGCCAGAGAGACCCAAGGCCTGCAAATCAGAGATCAGTTTTTAAAATTAGGCTTAAAAGTAATGCAGATTTTACAATCAGATCTTCTGTTCTTTTTTGATTTTTATTAGATATTTGTTCTTATTATTTTCAAATGAAAAATATCATACCTCTACTTCTTACACCAGCACATTTGTCCGGTATTCTAGAACTAAATTTCACTGTGGACAGAACTTTTAGACTCTGAGGACCTGACGAAAACAAGTGCATCAGGGCTTCAGAGTGCAAACATGATACTCCAGGTAGTAGGACTGCCACTTCGAAAAAGAAATCTTGTGTTACTAGGCACCGCTGTGAAACTGTGTGTAACAAACCAAATCTGCCTTTCAGTGGAAAATATGGAGAAATAATAATAAGGTCTCAGTCTGAAAGTACATTTTTGATCTGGTAAAAAAGCAGGTTTTGTACGCAAATGAGGAAGAAGTTAGAGATTGAAAAAATCTGTAGGAAGTCTCACTTTTTTTATATGGCCCACAATAGAAACAAACAAACAAAACAAAACAAAACAAAAAATAGACCCAAAACACCTTCTTCCAAAAAAACCCTCAAACAAATGTCCACACCTGAAAAACAGCAAATGCAAAGTTACTCTGAAGTGTCATTATGCCCTCCCTACTTCTCACTTCTATATTGTTGCAGTAGTACTGATTTTAACAGAGTTGTTTCCTATTTACATTACATTACATTTACATTACCTGAGAACATCAGGTCAAATGAATTGCTAGATCTTATTTTCTTTTCCTAGTACACAAATTTTTAACCTATATTGTTCTACACATGAGGCTATGGCTTTTGGAAAATACAAATACAATATTTTCTAGGTGAATTAGAACACGCAAATAGTTACATGAGGTCAGGATGAAGGTCTGGCCAGCTCTGTATCCTGTCTCTGTCAGGGTCAGGAACTAGAAGTATATATCATTATTCTTCTCACTATCCCTCTGTATTTCTAACATTTTCAACATGGACATTTCCTGTACAAGGGGTTATACCCACACCTCTGTGTGTAACAGTCTTTCCCAAACTTTTCTTTCAGAATTTCTCTCACTTCTTCAGTTAAAAATTTGTATTTCTGTCATCCACAATGTACTGTGCCAGTAAGGCCCACTTTTACAATGAAATGGTGTAACAGTACTACGTTAAAAAGTACTACCCTCTGCTTAACTTAAAACTTCAACTGGATACTTTATTGCCATAATTTTTCACTGTACATCTTGGACCTAGTGGATATCAATATTGTGTAAACTGGGCAGCTACATGATTAAAAGTCTTTTGTGACAAATCAGTCCATGAAATATAATGAATGTCAAAATACTGCATTTCTCTCAAATGCTTCCAGGTTGTTCATGCTCCATGAACAACAAATCCTATTAGCTGATGTCTTTTACACTGGGTTGCTTTACCAAGAAAAGTCATATAATTTTTTTTACAGTTTTTGTGTAGTACATACAAATATATTATATTTGAGAGAACTTGGAAGTTACTAACACAAATAGAAGACTAATCTATGCCTTAGCGTATTTATGGATTTAAAATACTAGAAAAGAAAATTAGGTGTGTGCCCATTGCTAATGAATATTAATGGCCTAATAAAAAATAGTTATTTTATTTAATAACAAGTCCAAAAAATATTATTTTGTGTCAAAAAATGGCTACGAGAAGCTAGGTAATAATGAGAAGTGTCACCTTTTTTTTCAACTTTTATTCAGATTTAATATATTTCTGTTTGTATTTTTCTTATGTGACACTGTATTGAATGACTAAAATGTGTCGTGAAATATGTAATGTATTATGGATCAGAAATTAGATATTAGTAAAAATAAAGAAAGCAAAAGTATCTTTAGTGTAAATAACCTCTCAAACTTTAAATTTTGAGTATGGTTATTACCCAATATTTTAGGTAGATCATATATCTTAAAGAGAGCATATATTACCTATGGATGAACATGTACAAACAACAACTATGCTAAAGTACTGTATGCACATTCCTATCAAGGACTCAACAACAAGGCAGATTTACCATACTGAACTAATCTCCCAAGTAATCCCAAATTAATTTCCACCCCAAGAGAAGACACTGAGGTATTTTATTTCTTAATCATTTGGTGACATGTTCTGGATTTCTATGAATCTTCAAACATTTGCATTTTTCTCTTTTTTTCTTCCTCTTTGATAAAAACAACTCCTTGAACTGGAACTCAGTTCTACTGAAACTGGAGTTTTAGGTGCTCCTGAGAATCTCTGGAAACTGCTGAGAGGCTCCAGATTCTCCTTCAGAAGTCATAAAAAACATCTCTGAATTTGCTTACAGAGGAATATACTATTGTTCTAGTTGCACGAAGTGCAGGCAATAAATGACCAGTGAGGACGACACTCAGTCCCCTGCAGCAAAATTAGTATATATATATTTGACTGCTTTCTCATCCCTAACCTCAATAGTCATCTGTCTTGGAAATTAAAGAGCAAATTAATGCTTTTTATCCCACACAGCATTATGCACATGCTGAAGAAAGAGGGAAAAATCATCAAGAATATGCAATGTCTCGAAGACACCTTTCTACTGGTTTACACCACAGGTCTCTGAATGCATGTAATGGGGGATGGGTGTGCTATAAAATAAAAAGTGGGATTAAAGGACAGAAAAGTACCTCTGCTTTTGACCTTCACCAGTCTTCACCAGTCTTGAACAAAATCTGAAAGCTATCCTAGATTTATTACAAATACTACTTCAGTGACACTTGATGGGTCCCTTTAAAGAAGATCTCTGAGAGTGGAGGGGACTTAAAAGAAGCATGTAAGTGTTATAGAGTTCTGATGTTGTATAGGGGATTCCTGTGCACAACCTAGTCTGGCTTCCCTGCCCTCCACTTGCATTACCTTTAGAAAAGGTGAGACACTGGATGACCTCATGACATCATGAAAATCTTACTCCATCACCTGCTCTGTGTACATCACAGCTGCAAATCCCCCTTCCTTTTGTACAATGCTGCCAAATCAAAATTTCCAAACCTTGACCCAGCTCCCTGCACCTGGTCTAGAACTCACACGTTGCCTCAACTTGCTATATAAAAACTTTTAAATCTTTCTCTCACTAAAATTTTGGGACTGAATCTGCTGGAGCTGTCCAATCTGCTGGAGACAGGCTATGGTAAAGGACTTAGATGTCCCAGCAAGGTGTTCATCATTGTCTCACAGTGAAAGTCTGATAGGAAAGACTAATGCCCTCTCACTCACCAGCAATCAGTGTTGATGGCCTCCTCTTCCATTTATGATGTCCTACCTGTCATAGACTTATTCTGTCAGTTTAACAGTTGTAAAAGATTTATGTAAATTTGTTAGCTGGTGATAGAAGTATGTATTAAATGTGCTAGAATTGTCATGTGTGTCTGTGAAGACACTGAAACATGAGTGTCTTCACTCCTTTCCTTCCCCTCTCTTGCTCTCTCACACACACATATTAATAATAGCCTATTAAACAGACAATATAAGTACACAATTTAGGAACTCTTGCTTATTGATATATTTGAACATGTGCACTTAAATAAACTAATATACCTATTGTTTTATCAATTCAATTCTTAAAAATATATATGGAAATTTTATGGAAAAAGGTGTGAATGGCACACAAAAAGTCTGTGATTAAATTAAAATTTTATTAGTGCAAATCAAATTGTTGTCTTCCTATGAAGCCCTTTAGCCAGTGCACACTACCATAGCAGAATACATCAGTGTTTGTCAATGAACAGCTTTAAAAACTTTTTAATGTTCTTAAAAATCTCTATTCTCTTTATTATTGCAGAAGATACTTAGATGGTAATGGAGTACAGTGGTGACAGTGCTGGGCAGTGTTTTTAGGATACTGTGAAAGAAATGGTGCAAGGAATTTTTGTTGGATTCTCCTGTACTAAGCAGTCTTTTGTGTCTGCCAAGAGCAGCACTGCCTTAGAAAAGTAACGTCTCTGTCTCTGCTGGACCGTGCAGAAATATAAATTGTGAATCACTAGATTGAATTACAAAAACCCTTTCCATTTTCCCCAGTATTTAAACGGCTTTTAAAATGGATTATCTGTTCAGAGCTACACTAGTGACAAAACTAACTTTATAAAAATCTAATGTTTAGGTGACTTTGATGAAGTTTCAATGCTTGGATATAATGGGATGAATGCAAACAGATACTTCATGAGATCATCAATAAAGTTCTTCTCTGACTGCCAAAAAAAAAAATTTGGCAAGCCTTACGATATGAATGTGGAATGCTTTGTCATTTTACAACACTATTGTATGTGACAGCAGACAGAAAAGACAGAACTTTCTTTGTTTCCACAATATGTCTAAAAAACCTGCAGTACAGGACAAGTTTTCTGGCTAAATGAAAGCCAAAATTCCCAAAGAAGAACTACACCTTTTGGGGTGATTTCTGAGGGATGAATGGATTCACAGTACTCCAGCCTTTTAAATAACTCCAGCGTTGGTTGAGTTTGCATATGCAAACTGAAATGTTACAGTGTGATTACTCCTTTCTATTATGTTTCATACCTTGATTTTTCTATAGTAAAACATTTTTAATAACACTAAATGATTGCAAGGTTAACCTTTGGTGTTTTACAGCATTGTGCTTTTTCAAAAGATTTTAGTACAAATTTTACACAAAAAGGATATAAATGATTGAAATTCTTGAACACTACCTTATCAGTAGAATTATTCTGGTTTAATTTCCCTCATTTACATTTTAATATTAAAAATTTTAGAAACTCAGTGTATGCAAGTTTGTTTATACAGTATTTTAAATAGTTTTAAATAAATGTGTGTATTTTCATCTGTGATGGTAATCACTCCTAAAAGCTAATCATCAGCAAGGGTAATCACAAATTTGCAATTGAAGTAGCCAGTCAAAATCATAATTTTTAAAAGATTAGTATGAAGAAATTGCTCTTGGAAGTTTATAAATAATCTTTTTCTGAGAAAAAAAAATATTTTTTGATTGGTGTTGCATTCATTATGCTCATGCTTGCACAGCATAGCAATGCACTTTACGAAAGGATGTCTTTGCTCATGTGTGATACAGACAGACTACAGGTGAACTCTGAGAAGCTAATTCTGGTTCTGATAACAGTTTGGTCCTAGCAACAGGAAACAGGACAAGCTCAACCCCTGACTCCATGCACCTTTTATAGCCCATACTTGCCTCCTGAGCAACTTACCACCTGTGCACACAAGCCAAACATCAATAAATAAGCTATATAGTTGTTGTGAATTGCTTTTCAGTAAGTTCTTAGTTGTTTTTGTTTCTCAAATCTCTTCAGCATCAGAGTTGAGGGTGTTAGTTCATCCTACAACACAGTATCAAATTACAGTTGCTTTCTGAAACAGTTTATAAAATATTTTGCCCTATTGTTTATCTTAACAACTGTGTTAGCACTTTTTGTAATGAGGGGAACATAGGAAAAAATCTGTCTCTAAATGGCACTTCAGTGGCTGGAAGAGGAACAAAGCAAACCTGGTGGCAATTCTTTCTTTGAAATGAGAAATATTGATGCACAGGTTGAAGCCCAGTGCACCATCTAGCACTAGAAGCAGTCAGCTCTAGCTCTGTTTAACTAGGGACATTTTGTTAAAACAGATAGAAAGTATCTAAGAGATTTTCAGAACTTGGTATTTCCACATTTAAATATGTTCATTATACAGAAATAGCATCTTCCCATGGTTAAATTTAACGATTTTCATTAAAAATTTTCCTAAGACTCCTTATAAAGCCTTTCTAAAATACTGTGCATTTCTTCTTTAAACAATAGAAATGAAAATTATTCTGATACCAATAAAAACATACAAAAGAGTTGTTACAACCTGAAGTGCTAATGCTTATTTTATACAGTATATGATGACTATGCAAGAACATTAGATCTTCTCAACTTTATCGTGTCTTCTTTATGTTGCTTACATCATTTGACATCTAATGCTTAAAACAGATGCTATTTTGTTTTATAGACTTTTTTGCACTTTTGATTCATACAGTAATTTTCTTACCTTCCCTTCTTACCTTCCCTTCACTTTTCAAATTCTTATTTTTCACAAGAAATGGGATAATTCACATTAGGGCCCCTGTGGATTTAAAAGTGGTTTTGAATATTTGTCCAACACAAATAAGTGCTTGAAGTGTACGGGGGATTCAATTATGAAACAATATTTGACTTCATAAGGAATTACAAATTCTCATTGGATTTACATATTCCTATTAGCTGCAGGTCCGTGCAACTAGTCTTAGACATGATTCTTGCTTTTTCCATTAGTACATCCAGCGAAAACTTGAAAGTCTAACCCAGAAAGTAATCTTATCACATTATTTTCTGTCTTAAAAAATGTCTACCATAAATTTTAAGAGTGAAGATCATAAATTGTTGTTTTTCTCTTCTGAATCTACTTTGTACTATAGAAAATATAATCATCTGGCTTTGCTTTAGCATAAAACTTCAGTGATACTTCCATAAGTAGTGGTTTTAAGAGGACATTTATTAAAGCATTCTACCTCTTTTGAACAACCAGTCCAAGTTCTAACATTATTCCAGCACATTTAAACTTCATAAAAATTGAAATGAATATCAGATTATCCTTATATTTTTCACCCTGCTCCTCCAGTTAAAAATATTTTGAGGATACTGTATTGAACACTTTAGCTTTTGTTAATTCTCCCACACATGTTTCTTGTTTCCTTCTGTTGCTGAAATCAACCTGCTAGAGTGACTCAGTGGAATGAACATAGTGCCAAAACACTTAGGTAACAATGAAAAGTACTATGTTTTTCAAAACAGAGCTGTATTACCGCCTCTATTTTCTTCAAATCAATGTATGAGTAGATATCATAGTCTTACCTCACAAAAGATGAAAGTACAGTAAGTTGAGGAAAAGTCTTCTGTGGTCTTTTGTGTGTACATGATAAATTTTATTTTCAGGCAATAATTGCAACATAAAAAAATACATGCCTTCTTCTTCTTTTTAATATATGCCTTTAAAGATAACAAAAGAAAAATAGCTAAGAACTCACAAAATAAAGACCCTCAAGCCACAAGCTCAAAAAAAACTTAGACAAGTGCAACTTGTGCACAAAGGCAAAGCACTACTTGGAAATGCATTAAAATGTGAAGACAATTGTGGAGGCCGGTGAGCCTGCTTACAGAGGGACCACAAGGGTCCCTTGGAGGGAGAAAACTTAGGTAGCTCCCCTGGTTAAGGTGACTGAAAAGGCCTCTCCTGGGACGCTTTGTTTCAGCATGTTAATGTACCTCAGTGCCGTTTCCCTGGTTGGCCCATTGGCCTCCCTGCCCCTTTCTGCCCTATATGTCCCTATTCCAGAGGATTCTCTCTTACCTGTTTCCCCACTGGCCCTTGCTCGCTCGTCACTCCCCCAGTCTTTCCCAGTGGCTCCCACACTCTAGTCCCACCTATGTACCGCCCCTATATCCTCAGATTATTGGTCCCTGATGCTCTCCCCGCCCTTGCTGACCCCGTATATAACCCTAGGCCCTGCCATGCAGCCCGTCTTTCGTCACTGAGAACCTTCACGTCTCTGCAATAAACTTCTCTCGTGGAACCTCATACGAAGACCCTGTCGATCCAGCATATAGGAAAAGCTATCCGGTGTGTGTGTGTTTGTGTGAGTGTGTTTGCCCTGCCGAGCAGCTTCTCTGGAGATGCTTTTGGAAGGTCGCCGCCCCCCACCATCCAGCCCATCGGCGATAGACAATTATGTGTAAGAAAGACTGGAAGGAAAAAGATGGAGACAAACATGGCAAAAATAATAAAAAAAATCTTTCATTCTAACATAGTCCATATGTCTGCCTTTTAATATCAGTCCTAAGCTTAAATTCACTGATCACACCACAACCACTAGGTAAGTGTGGACTGCAGGTGTTTTGCCTCTGACTTATGTCAGTGAGCAGCAAAAGCAAGTCCAGAGAGTTGAAGCTGGGGCTCAGATGTTGCACAGGGGATGGGAATGAAGTGACATATGCAGACCAAACCCACAGAGGAAGCAGGACTGGATCTGGGGATGTGAATAAGTACCCTCACTAGACAGCTTTTGAAACGCCCAGGTGCTGAAGGCTGAGCTGAAGCAGAGCCTCGGCAAGGGCAGCAGGGTTGGGTAGTCAGGCAGATAGTTCAGATCTGCTTGTGCCCTCCAGGCCCTGACAACTGAAGACAGATGTATGTAAAAGACAAATACTGGGAGTACACCTGCATGGTGACTTCACTTCAAACCCCTGATTAACATAATTTAGATACATCTGTGCACTCAAAGGTAATGATCACTAGCCCAAAGCAGCTTATATGGTCATGACTGTGTGGAGCTAAAGTGATTAATTGTCATTTCCATTGATACTTCATGCCTGGTTTTACCAAGGCCATTCTTACACCTGTAATTTTTTAAGCATTAAATTGTCAACTATACACTACAGGAGCAAAGGTGCTAAGTTGGTGATCTATGAAATGAAATCTTGATGAGATCTAGCTGTTAAAAAAATCAAATGGTCTGGATGGGTTGATATCTTTATTGCAGAAAATAACTAGTTTGTAGACAAAAGGCAGGTGAGTGAATACTTTTGTCTTGTATAAACTTCAACTGTCATATTTTAAACTACTGTTCTACCTAGAGCTCAGGGCAGCTCTGTCAACACAGACCATCTGAATTCCTGGTTTAATGTATTAATCATATTTTATAAATATTACCATTCATTTTAGAATGTTTGTCGCTGTTGTGCTGGGGACAGAGAGAAATCACGACACGAAGCACGATCCAGGAAGAAAGTGGAATGGAATTATTTATTAATATACAGACTCGTTTTATATCTTAGTATACTTGAATGCCATAATGTCATTGGTCCTTTGGCCACTCACCTCTCAGGGTGATTGGCTGAACCCTACAACACCTATTTCAAAATATTTCTCTAGTCCGTATCATAACAATACTACATAACAACTTCATAGGTGCAAGATAAAAAGAATTCGTTTACAAAACCATCTCACTGTTTTTCATAGCTTGCGTGGGAAAAGCAGGGTTCTCACAGAATGCTGCAGAAAGCTGGAAAATTGCTGAAAGCTTTTCAGTATCCACAAATGTTGAATTTCATAAACTAATGTTTAAAAAGAGAAAATGTGAAGCATCTGAGCTGCGCCATAATTAGTCAACACAAAGAAAAAGTCTCAAAACATTAACTGTCCCACTCTACATATTGCATTTATGAAACATTCACCTTTTTCTGCTGAATTCACAGCATGAAAATGCTATAGAAGGTAATCAAGAAAAGAAACTGTAGAAATACATCCTGTACATGAACTATATTACTCTTTCAACAATGCAAACTAGAAGTATTTGAATTGTTAAACAAATTTTTTCCAGTATTTGCCCATTTTCTGAGAGCAGGTTATTCTCCAGTGGTAGATAATAGTGCTTTTTCCTTTCATATACAACTAAACATCAGAATGCAGCGGCAAAATTTTAGCCATTCGAATACAATAATGCAATGGAATTGTTGAACTCTAACTACGCACTGATTTTCTAGGACTAAGGTTCACTTTGCATTGTTTGAATAAAGGAACCTGACTTGAAAAACAGGCTGTTCTTCCTGTTCATGTGAAGTAAAACACTTTGATCCAATAGCTAGGGGTAGGAAGGGGAGTCAGAAGACCCAAATTATGTGTTTGAGATTAGCTACTCTTGTCTGTTCAAGATGAGCTTGCTATCATGTAAACAAGCAGCCACTGTGGCTCAGTGACATTGCTGGCCTTAGAGAAGAGCTACTGATGTAAAGCAGTTCTCAATATTTCTATGGTCTATTGGAAAATCGGTCACATTGTGAGCTCATGAAAGGAAAGGTGGCAGTGTGAGCCAGCAAGCTCCTATCACTAGTAGGAGTTTCACAGTGGCAGTGTCCTTTGATCCTTACCGTTGTTTGTGTGGCAATGCAGAGCGTACTTCTGCAGCAGGTGACAGTATGCTATCAAGAGGAAACATGATAAAACACATACTGTTTACAAAGTAAAGATAGCTCGAACTGGAATCCACCAGCTTTTAAAAATCAGTACTAATTCGTATTGAAACTGTGTCATATGAAATGTGTTTGTTTCCATTTCTCTTTGTTCAAAACAAATCATCCTTAGTGATGAGATTTACTTTTAAAATGAACATATAATTCTTTTCAAAATCACAGACACATTACCAAATTCAACCAAAAAAATCCATCAGTGTTGTCTTTTTTGATATAAATTTATCCAAAGAGGAACTGACTCAGAGAGGCACTGATCATAACCAGCTGAGAAAATTTATATTTAAGTCTGTGTCAAATTTACATCTCAGACTCACTTTCTCAACAGAACTTCCACATTGTTCAAATCAAACTGTGTTATTTTTTGAACGTCAGTAGTGGCACCATATCTAACAGACACCTGCATCCGTGCTTCAGGAGTAGGAGCTGCCCCACGTAAGTAATTTAGCTTTATCTATACTATGATATTAATTCATCAATAAGAAATACATCTTGTAAGAATAAAAGATCAAGATTATTTGGAAAAAAACCATAAATACACTTATGTGTTCGGTGTAGGTTTCAAAGAGCTGGCTGGCAGCAGAGGGTGGCAGAGCTGCCTTCCGTGAGAAGAGTCCAAGGGCTGGTCTGTGCCAGCCATCTACAGCAAACCCACTGCAGGACACAGCTGAGCCTGTTGGCCTTGAATGGTGGCACCTCTGGGAAGACATGTTCAAGAAAGGGCAAAACACTGCACGGAAGTGAGGACAAGAAGCGTGGGAAAACAGCCATGTGAACAACAAGGCAGTAGAAGAAGAGAGGGCAGAGGTGCTCCCAGCACAGGAGATGAGATTTCCCTGCTGCCTCTGGAGTGGCAGATCTGTGCACTCCAGCCCCAGAGGAACCCTGCACAGGAGATTCCTGAAGGAAACTGAGGCATGTGCAGAACACTCCTGACTGTAATTTCAGCTCCTTGACAGCAATCACACCCAGGAGAGGATCTCAGCCAGGAACATCTTTTCTGGCAGAAACTGTGGCCCATGAAGGACCCGTGATTGGAGTCTTTTCCCAAACCGTAGTTCGTGGAGATGGCCTGCATTTGAGCTGGGAAAAACCACAGGGAGGAAGGGCAGCAGAGAGCAACTGTTGTTGACTGATCAAATCCCCACCATTCCCAATTCTCCTGCTCCACTTGGATGGAAGAAGGTAGAGGAGTTATAGGTGAAGGAGTGAAGTGCAGCATGAGAACAGGGTTGTGGAGGAAGGTAATTTTAGTTTTTGTGTTTGTTTCGCATCCTTCCAACTCTACATGTAAGGGGCAATAAACTAAACTCATTTTCCCCAAGTTAAGTCTTGTTTGCCCATGGTGGCAACAGGTAAGTGACCTCCCTGTCTTGGGATAATTTTTGTCATGAGCTCAATCCATGTTGCCAATATGTAGGTATGATTTTTTTCCTGATCCAATAGAGAAAAGTGCTTAAAAAGAGAAGCAACATCTTCCTGTAACAGCAACATTAAAATCAAAATTAATAAATAATTTTTTAACAAGTGAAACATTCTTACATTCCTCTAGCATCTGAGAAGTTGAAAGATCTTTCAAGCCTGAGAACTTGTAGAGTTCTATAGTGTTTATATCTGCATTGCTTTCACTACATCATAACAAGTACAGCAAATAAGACCCTAGAAATATTTTCCTACATTAAAAAAAAAAATAGTAATTATTGTCACACAAGAAAAAATTGTATTTCTTTACCTGAAGTTAAAGGTAGAAAAACAAATTCTGGTAATTCAAGAAAACAGTATTTCTAAGGATGTATAATTAAAACCAAAACAACCAAAATCACCAGAACCTTATGGAAATAAAAATGTCATCATAAGGCCAGGTATATAAAAAATGGAAAATTATAAATAAAAAGACGAAAACAGCTTCTCTCTTTCCCTTCTACTGCAATAAACTTTTCTTATGCACTCATTTCATTTCTGTGCTATGCTGGTGTCACAGAAGAAATTGCAAATGCACACACTTCTGTATGGACATGAGGTAGCATTGGAATATGTAAGACTTATTTATAAAATTTAGGTAATGTTTGTGTTTCAACACTTTCCCAAATTTAGGCCATCTTCTACAGAGGAATTATCTATTTCACTGGTCTAAGCAAACATTATTTTAATAAAATAATAGTATGTCACATACAAGCCTCTTGATAGATAAATATTCTTTCATGTGCATGTATATGAATTGCACAAGAACAAAGAAACAATATCTGTAAAAACCTAAGGAAATACACGACTGGAGGGCCTCCAGGTCTCTGTGGTTGCTGTTGTGTTATATGACTGCTTTTATATGTTTTATGGCCTTCACTTTGAAAATAATTTTGAATTTTTCTGTTCTATGACCATGTTCCATGACCTTTTGATTTGACTGAATCTGCAGAAACATGCTGCTGTACTTTCTAGACATTTCCTTCTAGTGCTCAAACAGAATTTAGTTGCAATCAATTTCTATCCACCTTTTTTTTTCCGCCAACACAACTTTGATCTTCTTCCTCCCTGGAGTTTGCATCACACTCCTACCATGCCGCACTGAATGTATACACAATAATCAAGATTCTCTGCAACATATTAGATTCATCAAAGAATGCCTGCCTATTTTTGCTTTTATTGTATACACTCTTCTTTCTCTTGGTGATCCTTGAAGCACTTTCTTGTTTCAGTGTGTGTTAATTATTCTTGAAAACAGTCAATCAAAACTCTGCAGGGTTCAAAATTAGCTCAATCAGTGCTTAATACAATAGAATTAAACCAATTACCTCTGTCTGCTGAATCCAACTCAAATGATACAACTCATGTTTGCTTTTTATCATGGATATGAATTATTATTTTTCAGCAAGAAAAGGACTTTAGCTTTCATTGCTGTTATTTAGCGAGAAGCTACACTTCGTACAGAGTCCAGTGCTATAAGTCCATTAAGAGAAGAAAGCCTGTTCTTTGGAAGAAAATCTTTTATCTCAACTTGAAAGCTCTACCATTAAAAAGCAGACTTCAGAATCCAAAATCCTGAGTATCTGAAGAGGCTTTATTGTAAACTATAGGATTTGAACAAGTTTAAATTACATTTCAGGTACATTTCTTTTATTCCCAATTTTACTTTCAGTTTATGTGTCACTGGGACAGATCTGAGCTTTTGACTACTTCTGAGTGAGTACAGATTTTAAAAAAAATTTTAAAAAGGCTTGGAACTAACCTCTGACATTTTTTTCCACCAATATTTGCTACCTACCTCATGAGCAACATTGTAAGAATGTTCATGGCTTTCCTTACAAAGTTGACCTACAATAATCCTGCGTGAATCCCATAAGCCATATAGTCTTGGATGACAAATAAAATAAGTCTTTAAAAAATATCTCAGCCTGTTTTCTCAATATTTCAACTGCTGGGAAAAAACCCCTATAATTTAAGCTCTTGCTGAGTTTTGCATATTCTATAGGTGCACTGTAATGTCAAAGGAGTTGTGAAAATTAGTTTTTCTGTTCCCTGCTTTCTTTCAAATAGATCATCCTTGTTTAACCCTGGCAGACAGCTCAGCCCTGTGCTTGTTCATCCACCAATCCCGCCTAAGTGGGATGGAGGAGAGAGTCAGAAGGGTGAAAATTAGTGGACTGGGACAAAGACAGTTTAATAGGGAAATCAAAAGCCATGTACACAAGCAAAGCAAAACAAGGAATTAATCCATCCCGTCCCATGGGCAGGCAGGTGTTCAGCCATCCTCAGGAGAGCAGGGCCCCATTACACGTAACTGTGACTTAAGAAGAAAAACACCATCACTCCAAACACCTCCCCTTTCTTCTCCTTCTCCCCACTTTATATACTGAGCATGGTGTCATATGCTGTGGAATATCCCTTTGACCACTGGGGGCAGGTGTCCTGGCTGTGTCCCCTCCCATATTCCTGCATACCCCTCAGCCTACTCACTGCTGGGGTGGTATGAAAAAGCAGAAAAGACCTTGACTCCGTATTGGCATTGTTCAGCAACAGCTAAAAACCCGATGTGTTATCAACACTGCTTTGGTCGCAGATCCAAAACACAGCACTTCTGCTCTAAAGAAAATTAACTCTATCTTAGCTCAAACCGGTACAGAGATTTAAGAATGTCAGTACTGGAGATATTTACATCCATAAATTTCTCCCAAAGCACTCAATCTGACCATGTACTTTATGATTCTTTCCTTTAATGAAGTAAAAAATCATGGGCAAGAGATCAGCACTTTTTGCCACACAATGGCATCAAGGAAGATTTATTGTACAGATTTCCTAGGGGAAGTATGATTTCACTTAATTAGCAAATTATATTTTCCAAGTCAGGTTATTTGCAGCCAGAAGGTGAAAATATTTTACTATAGCATCTGAGTGCATTAAACATTCATTCATTTACTGTGGCAAAAAAGGCTGTTGAGATTGGAAATATTATTACTCTCATTTTAAAGTAAGGAACAAGTCACTACTGTCCTTGTCCAACAACATACATAATCTGCTTCAAAAAACATGTAAGTCCACTTGGTGTTACCCAGCTATTAAGGGCTACATGCACTAGGGAATTTTGCTTGACTGTTGCTACATTGAAAGGATTTGCTCACATAGACAAAGTTCAGGTTGGAGCACATTCCATCTTCCTTGGTCAGATGAGCATTTATTCGGTTCAAGAGGGAAAAATATGGTAACGCTTGCTTAAAAATAGAGTTCTAGTGAAATTCTTTTATGTGAAACTATGTCTAAGAACTAAAGGGGAGGAACACTAGCCCACCAAGATTTCAGAGTGACTGTGAAATACAATGTGCAGAATATGAACTTACTCTGAACATAGAATAGATCATGCTATTAGAGATAATAAGTATCAATCATACAGTTAAGCATCTTATATCCCATGTATACTTTCTGTTCTAATTTTTATTGTAGTATAACCATGATATGTTGCAATAATACAGCCATCATGTCAACACATAACTTAGATGCCCTCTGGACTGAAAGAGTTTAATGAGGAAAACACCATTATTATTTCCATATAATGACATCATTATTTAAAATGAGCCCAAGGAAACATCAAGAGCATTATGAACAACTCAGATGCCAGTACTGGTAAATTGGTGGCGGATGTTATAAAGAATAGAAGAAACAATCACCTGTCTAAACAGGACTTCGGGAAAGTAAAAACCAGCTTAGCAAAGGGTAGGAAGGCCACAAAACTCAGGGAGACACTGTCTCTGGAGGCTTCTACCAGTAAAGGTGCAAATGAGAGGAGGGTCTGGGAGGTGGTTGCTGTAGCTGCTGTGGCAGGTCCTGTAAGCTGTTGGCAGCATCCCTCACCAAAAGAAAGTTGCCAGAAGAAAATAAGTAGAGTCCTAATGTGGAAAAACCGTAGGTAAAAAACACAAACTCATATTTTTTCCCAGAGGCAGGCAAACACTAGTGTGGCATAGTTTTGCTCTCCTAAACCTTGGAGGGCATGAAGAATGCTTTTTTTTTTCCTTATGCAGAATCTCAAATGACTCAAATAAAACCAACAGGCAGGAAGTTCACAACAAAAATAGCAATATTTCTGGACAGTTTGCAACTCCTATCCTCAAGTCGATATAAAAATTAAAAGTTTTTATTTGGCTCAGAAATTAGAAATTTTTTATTTGGCTGGAAAAACTTGTACATTTGGGATTAAAGACAAAGACACTTCAGTGGAAGTATTTATAAACACGTCTATTCTTTTATTTGTCATTACAGCCTAACAGATATTACATTAGACCACTGTTTTCATTTTTAAATTTTCACCATGAGGGAAATGTGTGCAGATTTTGAAACATAAGAATACTTAATTAAATTGGGAACACCTTTTACTTGTTATATGATATTTTTCATTTTCTAATATTATTTCTAACATTACAAACAAGTTCACTGATATTTTATCAACAAAACCACTAATGTTGTACATTTCCATTTCTATTTTCCATAAACGCCAATTACAGAGTATGAGTATATTGTATTAAAATTATGTACTCTATTACGTATATATTGGTATATCCATATATACCAATATGGAGAGGGAGACGGAGTTGCAGTTTAGCAAGGTAATTCAGTCTTTAGGTTTGACTTCAGTGTATTTGATTTTTCCTATTTATAGGATTTAAATCTAGACCAACTAGCTATTTTCCAAATTAAATCCAACAAACTAAATCACCACATTTTGCACAAATTCAGATGTTATAATGGAACTGTTTTCCTTCTTTAATTGAACCTTTGTATAGAGAGATGATAAGCATAATAATTCATCACATTGAAGTAAAAACATGCTATGTCTGAATAGCTCATCTGACTATTTGCACAGCTGAATATTTTTGCAAATAGGAGAATTTTTCAAGAGAATGTATATTTCCTGGATTGGATGTATTCTTTCGACCTACACTTTCACATAATCTATGTTTCTTCTAACAAAGGTTTTTTTACCTTTTCTGCTTAAAGAATACATAAATTCAAAAATTAACTAGCAAATTGCAATGTAATACTTTTAGGCCTTTCTCAGTTTTCTCAACATCACTAAAGATTTTCATATTTTCACCTCCAAAATCAGTTCAATAGACAATGATGCCTTATAGAAAACAGTAGAATGGTAAAACCTGTGGGTAAATTCATACTAATGTCACATTTGTTATTTTATTTTTCTCTGTAAACTCTACTATAGCTCCATCTGCTTCCTTCTATTTTCTCTTATGCCTTTAATTATGCAGATTGATATTGTTTGTCTTGTCTGTTAATTTTAGGGTCAAAAAGCTCTTTCATAAACAATGTCAATATTCACATATGACACTGTCAGAGACTGAAATGTTATAATTTATGGCTTAAACATTTTCATGAAGGACTTTTGGTATTATAGCAAAACTCTACAAAAGCTGCAGAGAAGACGACCAAAAACCCTGAATGGGGCCCTGACTGCCCGCTGATGAAGACAAGTAAGAGCTGGGGAGAAGAATACATTCCCCGAAGGATCACGCTTAGCACCTTCGGGTTGGAGGCCACAGCCCCAGGGCTATCAGCGGCCAGGCCAGCACAGACCCTCACACCAAAGGCTGGGGGGACAAGAGAGGTTTTGGGTGTGTAGGGGAAAAGCCTCTGGTCAGAGGCAGTGAACACCCAACCTCCGCTGTGCAGAGCAGTTCAGCTGAGGGGCCCTGCANGACCCTCACCACCCAGAAGACCAGATGGAGGGAGCCACGAGACGTCCTTGGGACCCCCGGAAGGGTGATATGTCTCCATCTAACCCCTGTCACTCTCTCCCTGTCCCCCAGCACTCCACGCACACTTCTTTTTCTATCTCTTTCTTTCTTTCCTTTTTCTTTCTCTTTGCCCCCTTTACTATTAAATAAAAATAAACCAATTCATTTTTTGGCATCAACATTTAATCTCGTTTGGTTTTAATCTCGTTTTTAGGAATTTTTTGAACCTTCTGAGTTCCTTCTGGTTTATACACAGAGACCTAGCTTTCTTTGCTTTCTGTGCTTAATCCAGATCATAACAGACACTTGACTTAATTTAAGCTTGAACTTGTTTATTCCTGCAGCAGCCTGTTGCCATGTAAGCATTCAAATTCACCTGTCTCCTTGTACAGTTCATATAAAAAGTGATAATTTATATTATTGATAATTTTCTATTATAACCCTAGATCACCTGTAAAGAGATTGGAAAATTACTCTCAGCATAGTTTAACAACTGCAGAAAGTAAGGAAAACAATAATGCTTTTTAAAACGATAGGGTTAATAGCCCATATGTTATCAACCATTGGTGTGTTTGACAAACCCAAAACACAGCCCAATGAAGAAAATTAACTCCATCACAGACAAACCTGGTACAATCTCCATCCCTTATTCTATACCATTTACATTGTGCTCACTAGTGAGTCTCACACTATCCAACACACCCTCATTAAACCCCTGCTCCCTCCCCATCCTTTGATACACACACAGACATCAATCCGTCAGTCTGTGGGTTGATGCCAGAGAGATTTTTTGCTTTTATGCTTTTTAGACTAGTAGCATTTTAGTTTTATACTTTTATATATTAGTACCCCTATAATCCTATAACCTCTATCCTACAACTTTGTATCCCTTTCCTATAGACAAAACAGAGCCAAGTTATCGGCCTTTAGGCATTCCAGAGTTGGACTCAATAAGCTATTGAAGTAAGCAGAGATCTTCCAACAGAAACCTGCCACAAGGAATAGTGTAACAAAATTCTGCTTTTCATTGGAGAATATTTTCAAAACTATGTAACCCCTATAATAGTAGAAGCACGAACACCTTCGGGGCTTTTTTTACCCTTTTGGTACCCTTTTACCTTTGTATAACTTACACTTGCTGGAACCCCGCTCGGCAGGATTGGGCCCAAAGCCTGCGCAGCGGGGGTCCCGGGGCTGTCCCTGGGAAAGCTTTACTTTCTCCAAATCCTTTTAATAAATTTTTACTTTTTACCCTCTTATTTCGGCCTCAGCCTGTATTTTCAAACATAAATAAGGCATCAGGGTCACTCCTGAAAAATATCCATAGGATGTCCAGAGCCCATTCAGCCCACGACTCAGGTTCCATCTCTTATGACGGGTGCTCAGGACAGGAGAGATGATGTGTTGTATTGAGAGATCGGGTGCCAAAGTCAGGCCAAGTTTGGTCACTGCTGCACTTGCCTGGCTTCTTTCAAGGCTCATCCTCCTGCTATAGCATTTCCTATAGGACACAGCTCAGATCATGTGTTAGAGAACTTAAAGATATATTATTTGCAAGTGAGTCTGTATTATCAGCTTCTTTAATTGTTGTTTCTTTTGCCAATGATCATAGGCGCTTTAGCCCCTTGTCCTCTCTTACTAAAAATGACTATGATTTCTCTAAAAAATGCCTTTATTTTTTGTTTGTTTTCCTAATTAGGTAAGAGACATTAATACGGTTTAACATACATTTAGCATGATTGTGCTGCAAAGTTAATTTCTGACAGAGCTTGTTTTTACTAAGACAATTACACATTGTAAAAACAAGCAAATATATTCCTTTCTGCAGAAGAAGTCCATTAGCATAATTTGAAATCAGATGCAAACAATCAATGTAAGCTGTTCACATTTTAATTGTTCTATATGAAGTCTGTTTTTTGTGTCAGCCTCCAGCTCTGTTGCTGGTGTTGTCATTTGATACTTGACACCAGAACTCCTCAGGTGTGCATCCTTCAACTTGGTTTTCTTTCTTGCGTTGTGATAACATAGGATACTCTTGTATATGATTTCTCTGTCCTCCAGTAAACTTGGGTTAGTAGGTGTCAAACACTGGAATAAATTTACATTATATTTGTATAGTCTTCTGTCTTATTCAAGGTCACTGAGGTATGAAATGAATCATATTATGCTGTTTCCTTACTTCAGGCAGTTATCACGGAGAATAAGAGTATCTTTCTGTCTGCATCCAGAGGGCAAGATAAACACAAATGTGGTTCAAAAAGATATTCATTTAGAGTTGACAAGAGTTTAAAGTTGGGGCTCGAGTTCTTATTTGTTCCTCTGGTTTCCTCCAGGGAAAAAAATTGGGTTACCTTTTATTCAGGTTTTCAGCTCTCATTTTCTTTTCAAAAGTAACACATTTTCTTTTTGAAATTTCTCCTTGTCACATTGCTGCTGGTCGCAATAACCCTTTATGAAGAGAAAAACAGGTATGATTAAAATGTCCCTCAGTGGGCTTGATGAAGACAAGGTAATGGCAGCAATTTCCATGCAATTTCCGTAAAATACCCGAGCACTTACTGAACACCTAAGTAGCTCTTAACTACTATAACTTTTAATCCACCCTATCTAATTGTACACACTCCTATTAAGAAATGTTCTTAACAGCTCTTACAAAAAGCAGAGTGTTATAGAAATAAATGCTGGAACCTATGCAATACCATTAGGAAAACATAGTACATTCTGCTAAACGATGAGGGGGGTGGGGGGTTCATTTGTAGAGACCATACCTGGAAAAAGAAACTTTTAAGCTTACATAGACAATAAAGTAAAAATTTAATTCAAAGCTTGTGCTAAAATCAATCTTATTTTTTTAAAACTGGACAGACACCGAATATAGCTGCTTTTAGTCAGTCAAATCATTTGATACAGGCATTTTCCACCACTTATTGATATCTCTGAAGCATACTGAGGAGAAAAAACTTAGTATTTATGTATTTTTAAAAAGAATTAGATATCACATCTGAATTACAGATTGTGTTGCTCCTGTTATTTTTATTAAGCCCTTGTGACAAGAACAGATCTGTCACAATGTGTCTGTTCTGTTGAACAAAAGGCAGTGAACAGAAGGAAGACCAATAGTTCAGTAGTATAACTCCTTTGTGTTGAACGTGCTTGTTCATACATTGGCTCAAGTTTTCTTTAAATGCATTCAAGCGCAATTTTTCCATTTACTTTTGTAGGAGCTAGATAAGAATTTCCAAGGGCAGAAGCTATTAAGTACAACGTGTATTATTAATGTGTTTATGTCTCCCTTACCATATTTATTATAAGCACATTAATGAAAATGTCACTAATATTAGGGCTGATTTATAAGAATGGGGTACTGTTTACAGCCAAATTACTGCACACTGGAAATATTTTATTTAACTTAACTACATGGATTTGCAATTTATTAAGACACTTGTATCCCTCCAACGAGTAGTCTGTACCAATAAGATTGATGACCTATAGGTTTACAGTGTTTTCTTCTGAACCTGTGAGTTGAGGGGAAAAAATTCTTCAATTTTTTATTGAGAATCAATTTTCATACAAGGAATTTACCAAAAAACCAAATATACTCCTAAGGTATATCTTTATCCAATTTTGATATAACAAAATAGAATTTAATAACATTACCATTAATGTATATGCAGATAAAACATGTAGACCCCCAAATCAATGTTCTTGTAGGTACCTCCTGATTTCCACATTCTGTATAGGAAACTATACCCTTGCATGGGTGCAGAGGATGTCTCAGGGCTTCATACATTTCTGAAAGAGTCTGGATATGAGTTTGCTCACTCAAATTATTTCATAACATTTATGAGCACTGCTGTCTATTTGCTCATATCCACCACCCCTCCACCATGGTCATATGTAGTCCATTCATACATGCATGAAAAATAAGTATTTGAGATCCTTTTTACATTTTTATCCCATATCCTTAATGCAAAGTCAACCAAATTCAAGCACAAGTCCAGATGCTTAAACAAACAAGGACACTATTCCACAATATATACATATAATGAATAATTTCAGAGAGACATATCTATATACACAAAATATCACCAAGCTTCTATTAAATAAGATGAAATGGAAGAGATGATCATGGTAGGTCCCTTCCAACTGAAAATACTCAATTCAATTCTAGTCTAGTCTAGTCTGTCTAAATACTACCATTAGACATCCCAATTTCAGGAAATTTTGGTTTGCAGCATAGAAGACACAGCCTAAACAGATGTAGCCTCACAGAGGTATATTCAAGTACAAGAGAATGAAATTACATTTCTGAGAACCCAGGACATGGCTGTCATGTACTTTTTTAATAGTAACAAGCTGCAGTTGAAATCAATATAATTTGCTCTTTTTTTTCCTCACCATAGGCATGACTACTGAGACTTTTTACAGAAACAATCCATGTTATGGGCAAAACTCTTAACTCACATTTTATAAGAAATATGTTTTATCCTCCTGTCCTGTATCCCTGATATCTCCATAAAATGTAATGCTTAATTGAATTTAATTAAAAGGACACAGCTCTGTTAAAGACCCTACCCTCCAAGAACAAATCCTGGTGGATAATTAATAATTAAAGCTATGGAAAACAGGACTGGATGATGAAAAACTAATGTAGGAGAGGGAATCTGCATTACAAATTCCAGTACACTGCATAAGGAGCTATATTAATGAAAATGAAGAAGCTTTGGGTGCCTGATGAAGCATGGTCACTGCGAGCGTACAGAGCAAAGGAGGAAGTAATGAGCTCTGGATTGCTTAGTTGTCACAAGACATGCTCAGACAACATTCCTTGCCGATGGAGGATTTCCAGAGATGATGTTTCTTTGCTAAAGGGGAGTAATGGAGGGCCTTGGAGGGTTTGAAATGAAGCTAATGCTAAATTTTCTTTTTAATAAAATTCTGTGAGAAAATTATCACATCCACTCCAGACAAGTGGATGCCTTAAAGAGACATGAAGATCAAGGCCACAGAGACACCATTTCTTTGGTAGTATTCTTGGGGCAGTTTGTTAGATGCACAGTTTCCTAATTTAAAATGCAGAAGTGAACACAGTATTTATCTGCAGATTAGTGTAATGCAACCATTAGGAGCAGCTGGAGAGAGCAGCAAACATAAAACGAAGCTGCATCAACCTCCAGCAACAGATGATTATGAAAATTAGAGGGAGAAGAAAAACAACCCTAGGACGCCAGCTACTGATTTTCAAAAATAATCTGTTACACCAATTTACTCAATTTAAACATCATGAATTGCAGTTATCAGGGACCCAAACGTACAAAAGTTTTGCATTGTTCTATAAGTATATGCTTTTAATAAAATAACTTAGGTTGTTGCTTTGTGTTTCTCAAGAGTAACATAAAGTATTAGGAACATATCAATGAAGATGGCAAAGATTTACATTTTAAATACAGACTTTACATTTTTTATGTATTTTAAGCATCACAATGTGTTCTGTTAAAATCCACTTTGAATGAGTCTTTTTAGAACCTGCATTACGTCTTTAATAAAGAAAATAAAACAAACAAAAGAAGTCTTTCCCTAACAGACATTATCTAGAAATAAGGTGGAAAGAGCAAGGCAAGAATTTAAAGAAATTACAGCTATTATTTTGATTCCTCTGGAGAAGTACGATTCTGTAAGCCACAAGAGATCTGCAAGTTGTCACGGTCAAAAGCTGTCTATCCTCTCTATGCAGCAGGGTCTCCTTTCTATGACTAATTCTAAGAGCTGATCAAACACATGCAAGGGGCCAAAGGACAAACAAGTCTGCACAAACATGAGCTGCAGAAGACCCAGAATGGATCTGTTACTTCTGTGGAGCATGAAAAAAGGTTCATAATTATTCACTTGACTGACGATGCCCGAGGTGTAAAAATCTGAAGATAGTCAGCCTGGAAAGAGACACAAATGGGACAACTTAGGAGGGGAAAGTTTTGCTAGTTTTTCTTTGAACAGGTTGTGTTACAGCAGTAAAGTTCAATTGACCAATTTAGAAAATAGAAACTGAAAGACTGTGTCATGCTGGACACTTGTTGAAGGTAACGAAGGAGCACTGCTGTAAAGCACTCTAAGCCTGATACTTTACCCCAGGATTAAGGGGGCAGAATGGTGCTTCAAAGCAATAGGACCTATCAGTTTTAACGTTAGTTTCTGAAATGCTAAAAGAATATGATCCACACTTGTGTTTTCAATTCAAATCCCAAGATTCTATGGGGTAATAGCACATAACCACAAAGCAACAAAAATATATTTTTCTGTAATTCCATGCATCCTAACCTCATTTCGTGAAAAAAAATTACTATCTTTTCTGATGTACAAACCAAATCACACTCCAAATTTTTGCCTGAACATAAACATGTGATCAAATTGTAACAGTTTGAATTGATCCAAGTCAATGGGGAACATGATGGCACCTATACACAAAGAAAATACTAAATATACATAAAGAATGTCTGTTATAAAATCTACATAAAGAATATCTGCAGGGTTTGAGCAGAAACTTATCAGAAACTAAAATCTTTGTTCCTTCTGAGATTTATGAAGACTTCAGATCACTGCCATCAGTTTTGAAAGGAGGAAAATAGCATGAACTGCCCAAAAAATTAGTTATCAACTCATTTAAAGTAAAACAAGAATAGCTGAAATCTAGATTTTTTTACAGAGATACAGATAAACAGAAATTTTTAGTTCTAATATTAAGACATCTTTGCTAAGCATATTTTATTTGTGCTCAGATTACAGGAAAGTCAAAAGAGAGAAGGGTGCACCTTTGATGCTCAAGACAGTAAATAACTGCTGGGATTCAGGTTATTGACCATAAACCACCATTCTAAAACAATCTCTGCAGTCTTGGCTTATTCCCTTACCCTACTAGTCTGAATATTTAAAATGCTTCTTCAATACTGGAAGTTCAAGCTACAAGGCTCCCTGCTGTGAATGTTTGGTTGAGACCAGTTATATCTTGTCTTATAACTTAAGGAAAATTATCTTTTAAACTTTTTTTTCTTATTTTTCCTTTTTTTTTTTTTTTTTCTTTTTTTGGTCAATGAGTCAAAAAGAAAAGAAGAAAGCTTGAAACAAAGAGGAAATACATAATATTGGTCCTAAAAAATAATGTTAAATTATATGCAATATGCTCATTTTTATCCTTTTAATGAGTGGAAAAGGATTATTATTAATAATACACTACATATCAGATCAAAGGTACCTGCAAGTTTCATTGCAATTAGTTTGTCTCTGTGATTCAGATTAACTTTCTTCATGATATTGAAAGGTCATTAGGAAATAACATTTTGGAAACTCTGCCAGTGCAAAAAATTTAGATGAAATTAATCTCAACATTCTACATATCAGGATACAGAAAATAAGTTTGAAAAATAGGTACTTTTCCATTCTAAAATTAAATGCCAATTTTATTTTAACATAATATAGTACCTACTTTGGTTTTTTATAAACCCTTGAAACTAGAAGTGTCATACATGGATAAAAAATGCAGCAGATTTGAAATGCAAATTAATAAACAATCCTAAACAGATTTTGAAAGTGACCTCTGTGACTTAAAAAGTACATGTTCCGCAAGACTAGAAGAGTGTTCTTCAAAAAAACCCATACATTAAAGATGGTACCTTGTACAAAGGCCATCTAAAATTCTATCCAGTTTTGCTGCTTCATTTCAGTCTTACATCCTCCTTGCTTACCACTGTAATGGGGACTTAGATAATGCATTTTTACGGGATCATCAAAAAAACCAAAACAAAAAGATTGGCTGTTACATGACTAATAACCTCCAAATGAGGCAAAATATTTTGGGTCACTGAATCGAGCACCCTGCTTATTATACATAAAAGGCTTACTTAGCCACCCACAGAATACATGGAGTTCTATCTTAAATCAGCCAGGTTTCTAGCTGCTGACTCTGGTTTGAATTTCTCTGGAAATCTTCCAGATCCTCACTTCACCGATTGCTAGAAACTTTCTTTAATTTCCAAACTAAATTTATTCAATGAAAAACTGCACTCATTTGTTGTTGTGCCTGCAAGTTTTCTTTGCTTCAAACATTTACCATAAAGATACGTCCATATAGATCAGTGATATTCCATTCAGCCTTTTTTTGTCAGATAAAGCAAGTTAGTTTATTTTGTCTTCATTCCTGCCAATCATTATTATGACATTCTCGAAACCAAATGTCTGTAGTATTACAGCCTAAATTTATTTTTCTTATGATAGATAACAAATCATTTATGAAAGCCAGTCATGTGCTGGGCTGCATCCAAAGCCCCATGGGCAGCAGGGGAGAGGGGATTCTGCCCCTCTGCCCCGCTCTGGTGAGACCCCACCTGCAGTGCTGCATCCAGCCCTGGGGGCACAGCACGGGAAGGACATGGACTGTTGGAGTGAGTCTACAGGAGGTCACCAAGACGATCAGAGGGATGGAGCACCTCTGCTGTGAGGAAAGGCTGAGAGAATTGGGATTGTTCAGCCTGGAGAAGAGAAGGCTTTGGGGTGACCTAATTGTGGCCTTCCAGAACCTGAAGGGAGCCAACAGCAAAGATGGAGGGAGACTATTTACAAGAGCCTGGAGCGACAAGACAAGGGGGGACAACTTCAAACTGAGAGTAGGTTTAGATTGGACGTGAGGAAGAAATTGTTCCCTATCAGGGTGGTGAGGCCCTGGCACAGGTTGCCCAGAGAAGTTGTGAATCCCCTGTCCTTGGAAATGTTCAAGAACAGGTTGGATGGGTCTTGGAGCAACCTGGTCTAGTGGAAGGTGTCCCTGTCCATGGCAGGAGGGCTGGATCTCAATGATCTTTATGGTCCCCTCAAACCCAAACTATTCTATGATTCTGTGATTCAATTATTCTATATTTTGAATGGAAATGAATCTCTACTTTACAAATTGGTAGTAATACAGTCCTGCCTGTAGTAGAAATATCAGTACTGCAAACATTTATATCTTCAAAAATCTCCCTCTTGGATTTTAATATCCTTTAAATGGGAATGACAAAAGCAGGACTTCCCTCTACATAAATACAGATTTTCTTCCTATTTCTAAAATGTATTTATTTCCCACGCAAGAAAGAAAAATAAAAAAAATTAACAAAAACTAACATGACATTGTAATGTACTTATTTCAGGGTGATTATTGATTATTTTCTTACAACCTTTTGAAGCTCTCTCTGCACTATATAAGGTGACACCAATTTTAATAACCATTTAGACTTTTTTTATTTTAAGGAGGTTGCTCATTGGTTGAGGCATTATGGAAGAAAAGTTTCTTCTTCACTATAATACAGACAGAAAACACATCAAAGCTGACGATTTTCTTGTTAAATAGAGGGAGATTCCTGAATGGTAATAATTTATGTAACACAGGCTTTATGTAGGTTTGTGTTGCTGACTGTATGCAATGAGTATATGCATGGAAGATGGGAGGTTTACATCCACAAAGATCAACTAGCCTTATACTTGCTGGCTAAAAAATAATGACCAAAACTATCCTCAGAAATGTAAAATGCAGCTGCCTTGCATTTGACGAAAACCAAAAGGGAACAACATCTTCAGACTACACAATATTTGAAACAGAGCTGCCTGGTAAATATAATTTTTGGAAAACTATTATTTCATGGAAATATTTACTATTTTTTAATGACAATGCATTTATCTCACAGTCTATGAAAAATAAATTAAATCAGTCTCCCTGCATTTCTCTCTCACTTTTCAAACATGCAAAGGTTTGTGCAGACTTCCATGTGAAGCCTCTGCATTGATTTCCTTTATATTTATGAAGTTTAGAGGAAAATAGTTCTGACAGGAGGAAAAGGAGGACATGAAACAGTTTGCCTTTGGTCTTTACATTCCCTCAATACCTGCTGAAATGGAAGAAACAGGACATACTGCGTCAACATCCATTACATCTTTCAGCAGAATATTATTAAAATAAAAAAACCAAACCCAATAATATTCCCAAGGGAGCACCTGCAACACACTCATACATTTTCATAAGGTAGTTTACATATTGCATCTGCCAGGTCTTGTTGATATAAACCATGGATGACTCACTTTATGTGGCGGTTTGTGATTCTCAATGCTTTTCAGACCAACAGTTTGAAAAATGTAATTCTAGCTTTGAATTCTCTGAAATGTGTCTCATGGCATTCATCATTATTCACTGAATGTGGGATTAAAACTAAAGACAAAGAAATAATTGTATGGGAATGTGTCCATATTTTACAAATAAATAATTATGTAACAAATTCCTAAAGAACCTACATGTATGGGAGGATTTTATAAACTCTATGACTAAAAACCAATAAAGACATATTTCCAGCAAGGTTAGCTATTTACCCTAGTTCATTTGGGAGCAATGCAAGACAGAAACTATTTCTGATTTGGTGCTTTGTTCCAGCATAAAATTATTTCCAATTTCAGCAATGCATTCTTTTTTCATGAAAAATATTTGAAGAAAAAGAAAACACCTGTAGTAAAAGGGCATTTCAAACTGGCTTTGAAAAGTGTCTAGAGATAAAGTGAATTTTACAAAACCTATGACAAGTTTGGAAGCTTATAGTGAAGACCTACAAACAGTCATAACAGATAAGATGAACTGAGGTGATAAAGATCACAGACAAGAACAGAAACAAATGTTGCCCTTGGAAATGCATGATGGTACAAAGACTGAACAAGGTGATTATATCAAGGAGCATTTTAAGAGAGTTGTCACTTTCTGTTGGAACCCTGGACTTTCA